>SJXQ01007545.1:0-136454 GCA_006408695.1 Aepyceros melampus
CCTTGCTGCGATTCATGGGATCACAAGAGTTGAACATGACTGAGCGACTGAACTGAACGGAACTGACTTGGGAAAGGGTAGAACTAAGTATTTCTGTCAGCTCCAAATGGAAATATCTTTGATATTTGATCTCGCAACTGGCCTTTACTTTTTTTGTGTTATAGTTACTGCTAGCTTAGCCTCTAGTGTAAAGTAAAAGCATTAGTCGCTCAGTCATGTCTGACTCTTTGCAACCCCATGGATTGTAGCCCTCCATGGCTCCTCCGTCCATGGGATTCTCCAGGCTAGAATCCTGGAGTGCGTTGCCATTCTCTTCTCCAGGGCATCTTCCCCACCCAGGGATCAAACCTAACTCTCCTGCATTGCAGGCACATTCTTTACTTCCTGGTCTGAGCCACCAGGAAATACAAAGTCTGTTGTTGATTATTAATTGCTTTTGGGGGAAGGAATTAGCATTCTGTATCGACAGGAAGATCTTGTAAATTTTGCTGACTTGAAGTTTAGTGAGTAAAGTTGTAGGAAATAAACTAGGAAATAAACTACAGGGAATTAATGGGCAGTAGGTATAAGAGTGTGTTTTGTGATAATTTGAGGAGGCATAGGGCTTCCGTCTTTGGGGTCGCACAGAGTCGGACACGACTGAAGCGACTTAGCAGTAGCAGCAAAGTTAAATAAAGCGAGGCTTTTGACTGTTACAGCAAGGGAAATGTAGTAACAATACAAGTATTTGAAGATTTGAGAAAGGAAAAGAAGTTTTTATTAATTAGGTTTGATTGAGTAGGTTGATTACACAAGAGTGAGTTGAGAGCATGGTGGTCACATAGTGTGAAAATCTGAAACTGGGTGGAGATAAATAATAATAGTTGGATATTAATACAGACTGGATATTAATACAGACTTAAGAAATTTGACATTTTGAAGATAAATACATTTTCCTCATTTAAAAAAAACAAAAAAAAAAACAAAACACCTCCTGTGTTCCTCCCATAAACTGGCATGTATCGGGCCCTAAAATAAACTTTAAGTTTACTGCAAGTACAGAAGGGTGGAAGGCAGATGCGGAAAGGTGGAAGAGAGAAAGTTGTGATTATTAGATCCTATGATGAAATAGGCACTTTCAGATGAAAGACAAAACAAAACACCCAGACTACAGTTGGATGGTAAAAAGTTCCTGTGGATGCCGGTCTTCGTTAGTCCACTGTCTGGCAGATACTGCAAGTGCTCTTCCAATTGCATGGGTCACAAGCATTATTCTTTTCACTCAGTGGCACTTGCAGATGATCAGGAGGGTGAAATTTCTGTGCTTTGCTTTTAAAGGATTAATCAGTGAAGTTTATACAGAGAGGTTAGTGTGGACAAGTAAATTTTTAAGAAATCATCTAGGTTCTATACCAGATAATTAAAAGTACACATTGAGACCTCAGCACCAAGTTTATTTGAAGGTAGAGGAAAAGGCACAGCGGTTGAGGGCTCCTGGGAAGAAAGCCCTGTAGAAAATAGAGAAGAAATGCGGACACAGACATAGAGAACGGACTTACGACACGGAGGGTGATGGAGGAAGGGGGCAGGGGGACGTATGGAGAGACTAACATGGACAAACACATTGCCACATGTGAAATAGATAGCCAGTGGGAATTTGCTCTGTGACTCTGGGAGCGCGGGGCTCAGTCACAACCCAGAGTGGTGGGATGGGGAGGGAGGTTCCCAAGGGAGGGGACACACGTGTAATTTTTAAAAATTAAAATTCAACTCAATAAAAAGAGAATAATGTTGCACTGTTAACATTTGAAATGGTTGTACTTAGCCTGTTTCCTTGAGATGGGAACGTGAATGTGTAACTGGGAAGTGCTGTGGATACACAGGTAGGGGTGCTCTCAGTCCGAGGGGCTCGAGTTCCATGGTCAGGCGCTGAAGAGGCAGTGCAGTGCTGGACGCAGCTCCCTGAGCCTGGCACGGGGTCGCCCCTGCGGTCCGTGAGATGGAAAGGGGCGAGACCCAGGGCTGGCGCAGAGGCAGAGGCTGGAGCGAGGGCAGCGAGCCCAAGGCGGAGGAGCCGTAGGACTGTGTTCAGAGGCCGTCCCGGAAGGCGGAAATAGTCTCGGAATCGTAGGAGACTGTAGTGGAGACCATTCGGAGAGTGCGATGAATGGGAACGATTCTGAAGTTGAAAGGCACAGGGTACTGAGAAGGGTTTTCCTCCTTCCTCTCCCCTTCTGCCCACGTGCACTTACCTGGGCTTTGAAACCGAGGCCTGGTGATGCGTTGTCCAGATAAAATGGATCTTTCTGAATATTTTGGTCCTACAGAAACTGTCAGACCTAACAGAAGTGTGCCTTATTATATCAGGATTCTACTAGTGAAATATTCTTGAGATGCATCCCAAAGCTATCTCTGCAGTTAGAGCCATTGCAGTGTTTTCTAAGGCTACCCTTTAGGGTCCCCATGTACCCAGGGCTGAGACGTTCCCAAGAAGCAGGACTCAGCCTGGATGGTCTGTGTATCTTTGCCACATTCATGGAGTTTTAAATTTTGTGTTTTAAATTTTAAATCATTGTTAAAATTCATTGAGTTTTAACTTTTAAATTTTGTTGCCTAAATGGCTTTTTAACCTTTCAAGTTCCACGTCCGTTGGACTAACTTTCTTTATCAGCTGGTATATACCATCCTGCCTTGTTGCTGGGATGTTACCTGTGTATTAACGTCCTCAAACTAGAGTACCAGTGTGGAAACGGGGACCACTTTTATGTCCTTGCCATACCCACTTTAATAGACTAGGCAGTCACTAAGTATGTTTATTAATTGATCCAGGCAGATGGATACATGATATTTCTCTGGCTTTTCCATAATGCTGTGCATAGTATGCAAAATGAATCAGATCTGTTGGATTTTTTTTTGTTTGTTTTTAATTTTGCTTCTGACTCAAGAATGACATCTTAAAGTAAGCAGGCAATTAAGATATGTTTTCTGAGTGAGGCGTTGATAGGTCTGTAACCTTGGAGGACTGGAAATGTCGTTTATTATCTACATTCAAGACTCTCGCTGTTCTTTGCAGTAGAATAGTAATGATTATATAACTCTGATATTTTTAAAGGATTAACAACTTTGATATTTTTAAAGGATTGAACTGGACATAATCAACTTACATATAACTAGCCATATACCTTATGACCTAAATTAATTTGGACGAGTAACCAATTCACTCAAAAGTTTGTTAAAACTCAGACTGATTTTTTCTTTTGCCACGACTGGTCACACAGCTGTTTCAGTGGCAGGATTGGAAATGAAATTCAAATAGTCTGACTGCAGAATTGGCCCTTGAAAACTCTATGGCATGTTGTCTTCCACAATTTCTTTCTTTTCTGTTCTCTATCCTGGTTATGGCTCCATTGTCCACCCAGATAGCGAAGTGAGACATTTTAGTTGTGTGGAATCCTCCTTCCTTCTAAGACTCAGCTATCCGTAATCATCTGTCAGAGATCTTACATGTATGCCGAGCTTTCTCCTTCTTATAGCCAGTGCTGTGGTTCAGATAAACTTGTTCCTTTAAATCTGGACCCATTTCTACTGAAGTATTCTTCTAAAATGCAGTTCTTGTTATGGAAACCTATCAGTCTTACCTTCAGGATAAGCTTTAAACTTTAAACTACTGTGCTTTGTTTATTTTGGATACCATATGAACTATCCCACAGGGTTCTTTATAGTTTGGATTACTGTTTGCCTGTGGGCCTTCTCCCTTTGCATCAGTCTTACCAACAGTTCTCTGAATGCTCTGTATTTTCTGTGATTCATTACTGAAGAATTGCACTCTAACACATGATTTATTTGAAGGTTTCTTTCTCTGCAAACCTTTTCCTGACTGAGTCACCCACTTTCTCGCGTGTGCCCCAGATGTAGTGGTTGCCATTTTGCCATTTTGCATCTGTTTTAGTAACTGTCACGCTGAAAGCTGTTTATCTGTTTATAGGTTGTCTCCTCACTAGACTATGAGCTCCGTGGAAGAAGGAATCGTGTCTTACTCATCTTTATATCTTCAGTATCTAGAACAGTTCCTGGTACAAAGTAAGTGATTAACTAAGACTATATTTAGCCTTAAACACCGGACATGTTGATAGTTAAGTATACCTATGTGGACTGAGAATGCATTGTCATAAAAAATATGGTTGTGGAACTTTTAACACTTCTGAGCCACAGTTTTCTCATCTATTGGATGGAAATAGTACCTCCCTACTCATATAATGTCACTGTAATGCTCATATTAAAGAATGTATATAGATACAGAAGCAACCTAAGTGTCCATCAGCAGGTAAGTGGATTAAGACAATATGATGGGTATGTGTGTGTATCTGTGTACAATGGGGTGTACGTTTTAAGCGGCCATAAAAAGGAATGAAATTTTGCCATTTGTATCAGCAGATGAACTTGGAGGGTATTGTGCTCAGTGAAATAAGTCAGACGACATACCGTATGATATCACTTATATGTGGAATCTAAAAAAACAACCAACTAGTGATGTAACAGAAAAGAAAGACTCAGCCATACAGAGAATGAATAAGTGGTTATTGGTGTTGACAGGGAAGGAGGAGGGGCAATATAAGGATAGGAGATTTAGAGGTATCAACTATTATTTATAAAATAAGCTATACGGATATATCTGTACACATGGGAATACAGCCACTATTTAAAAATGATTATAAATGGAGTATAATCTTTAAAAATTATGAAACTATACATCTATAACTTACATAATATTGCACATCAGCTATACTTCAATAAAAAGTTCATTATCACATTAAAAAGTTAGGTATGTAGCAGTACTTTACGTGTTTTTTAAGTGCATGCCTGCTAAGTCACTGCAGTCGTGTTTGACTCTTTACGACCTTACGGACTTTAGCCCGCCAGGCTCCTCTGTCCATGGGATGCCCCAGCAAGGATACTGGAGGGTTGCCATGCCCTCTTCCAGGGGATCTTCCCGACCCAGGGATGAAAGCTTTGTCTCTTAGGTCTCCTGCAGTGCCAGGCACATACCAGGCATTTACCACTAGCACCCCCTGGGCAGCCCTTAAGTGCCATGCAGCTTTGTTATTAAATGAAATATGAAAGCTAATTGTTGAGTAGATGATTTTGTTTGCTGTATATCTTGCCTGTGAAGGCAAAGTAGTACTATTTTTGAACCATTTTTATCATATGCAGTTTAAATTTTCAGTTACTGGTGACTAGAAGCATGCACTCTAGAGTCCGAGGACTGGTCTGTATAGAACAAAGGGAGTAAGAGCTTGGGAATGGAAATCTGGGTACAGAAAAAGTTTTAAGCAGTTAGCGCAGTCTTTTGCCTAGTTGGCAGTTTCATAGTTTGCACAGCGTTTTAAACTTTACAATTCTTTTTAAATAACTCTTCCTCAGTCTTTATCCACAGCAGTGACCTTTTGGTCTAATTCACTAATAAAGTCCCTCAACTTTCTTTTAATCTACCTCCAGATTAATTCATATCTTCACTTATCCTTTGATCCCTCATTTACTGTTCAGGGGAAGAAGTACCTCCTTTTTCTTGGAAGACTAATTACACACCATCTGTGGGAATGCTGTGGCTTTTCCTTGTTTGCCTTATCAGGCTGTAGGCATACTCCCTACCTCATCTGATGAATTAATGATCAACACTTTTCTATGTCTACTTCCTTGTCATCATGTATATTTTACACTTTTTAAAATTCTGTAATTTAAACATGCCAGTTCTGGATTGTGTTAACATATGGAAGTTAATAATAAAAGCAAACCTTTGAGAACCAGTTACTCTGCTCAGAACTGGGCCAGTACCAACACAGTTAAAGAGCTGCCTGTGAGTACCTCTGTTACCTACATTCCTGCCCTTCCCCAACCCCTGAAGTAACTGCCATTTTCAATTTTTTTTTAATTATCTTTAAAAAAAAATAGTATTACCACAGATGTGTTTCTTTATTTTGAATTTAATATTATGTTTAAAGTCTTTTTAAAGCTTGCACAAATGATGTTTTAAGAAAAGTCTAGTTTACAAACAGATCTTTGTATTTCAATGAAAATAACCAAGCATCATAAAAGAATGATAGAAAAGCTCAGTGCATATTCAAATTTATAACAAGAAAATAACCATGGAGACTTTTTTTGTATGACGTGGATATTGCTGTAACATATATAAAAGAAAGCCCCTTACTCAGAGTGCAGAAGTGTAGCCAGATGTATCTCCACACAGTGGTTTATTGAATTTGTGAAGAATGTTTCAGTTAGATTCATAGCGTCCTCCTTGAAGACTGGTGACTGTCGTTTGCTTGCCCTTTAGACCTCAGCAGTTCTTCAGTAGGCCTCATTCAGTTGTTCATACTGATC
This sequence comes from Aepyceros melampus, assembly GCA_006408695.1. NCBI lineage: Eukaryota > Metazoa > Chordata > Mammalia > Artiodactyla > Bovidae > Aepyceros > Aepyceros melampus. The sequence goes on from SJXQ01007545.1 coordinate 6,358, forward strand.
ACATAAGCTTTTGAGACACAGGAACCACAGTGTTCCCATGTTTTTGGATTTTTTTTCCATTGTGTAATTGTAGCATCTTCAGAAGAAATACATAGCAAAAGATGAGGCTATGGTAACTGCCAAAAGAATTCATTTCTTCTTTGTCATTAAGAATCGGAAGTCTTATACGGATGGCTAACAAACACATGAAAAGATGCTCAGCATCACTTATTATCAGAGAAATGCAAATCAAGACCACAATGAGGTACCATTTCACACCAGTCAGAATGGCTGCGATCTAAAAGTCTGCAAGCAGTAATGCTGGAGAGAGTGTGGAGAAAAGGGAAACCTCTTACACTGTTGGTGGGAATGCAAACTAGTGCAGCCACTATGGAAAACAGTGTGGAGAGTCCTTAAAAAACTGGAAATAGAACTGCCATATGACCCATCAATCCCACTGCTGGGCATACACACCGACGAAACCAGAATTGAAAGAGACACATGTACCCCAGTGTTCATTGCAGCACTGTTTATAATAGCCAGGACATGGAAGCAACCTAGATGTCCATCAGCAGATGAATGGATAAGAAAGCTGTGGTACATATACACAATGGAGTATTACTCAGCCATTAAAAAGAATAAATGTGAATCAGTACTAATGAGATGGATGAAACTGGAGCCGATTATACAGAGTGAAGTAAGGCAGAAAGAAAAACACCAATACAGTATACTAACACATATATATGGAATTTAGAAACATGGTAATGATAATCCTGTATGCGAGACAGCAAAAGAGACAGAGATATATAGAACTGACTTTGGACTCTGAGGGAGAGGGAGAGGGTGGGATGATTTGGGAGAATGGCGATGAAACATGTATACTATCATGTAAGAAACAAATCGCCAGTCTGTGTTCGATACAGGATACAGGATGCTTGGGACTGGTGCACGGGGATGATCCAGAGAGTTGGTATGGGGTGGGAGGTGGCGGGCGGGGGGTGGTGGTTCAGGATTGGGAACTCATGTACACCCGAGACGGATTCATGTCAATGTATGGCAAAACCAATACAGTAATGTAAAGTAAAAAAAAAAAAAAAAAAAAAAAGAATCGGAAGTCTTCCTTGATGCTCAGTGTAGAACATTAAGTCTTAGAGGTGGGACTCAGTGAAAGAAAGATGTTACTACTTTGAACTCCTGTTTGTCTATTTTCATTTACTATTACATTTTCTAAGATCCATTCATGTTGTTACCTACAGCTATAGTTCATTCATTCTCACTACTGTATAATGTTCCATTGTGTATTAGCCTAATTCTTTGAACCATTTTTCTGCCAGTGAACATTTGAGCTTATTGGTGATGGCTTTTATTATGAAGAATGCTTAAATTTGGAACAAGTATCAGTGCAAAATTTTTGTAGTATGTACCTAGTTGTTCATTAAGTTCAGTTCAGTCTCTCAGTTGTGTCCAGCTCTTTGTGACCCCATGAATCACAGCATGCCAGGCCTCCCTGTCCATCACCATCTCCTGGAGTTCACTCAGACTCATATCCATCGAGTTGGTGATGCCATCCAGTCATCTCATCCTCTGTCGTCCCCTCTTCCTCCTGCCCCCAATCCCTCCCAGCATCAGAGTCTTTTCCAATGAGTCAACTCTTTCCGTGAGGTGGCCAAAGTACTGGAGCTTCAGCTTTAGTGTCATTCCTTCCAAAGAACATCCAGGCCTGATCTCCTTTAGAATGGACTGGTTGGATCTCCTTGCAGTCCAAGGGACTCAAAAGGATCTTCTCCAGCACCACAGTTCAAAAGCATCATTTCTTTGGCTCTCAGCTTTCTTCACAGTCAACTCTCACATCCATACGTGATCACAGGAAAAACCATAGCCTTGACTAGACGGACCCTAGTTGGCAAAGAAATGTCTCTGCTTTTCAATGTGCTATCTAGGTTGGTCATAACTTTTCTTCCAAGGAGTAAGTGTCTTTTAATTTCATGGCTGCAGTCACCATCTGCAGTGATTTGGGAACCCCCCAAAATAAAGTCTGACACTATTTCCACTGTTTCCCCATCTATTTCCCATGAAGTGATGGGACCAGATGCCATGATCTTCGTTTTCTGAATGTTGAGCTTTAAAGCCAACTTTTTCACTCTCCTCTTTCACTTTCATCAAGAGGCTTTTTAGTTGCTCTTCACTTTCTGCCATAAGGGTGGTGTCATCTGCATATCTGAGGTTATTGATATTTCTCCCAGCAATCTTGATTCCAGCTTGTGTTTCTTCCAACCCATCGTTTCTCATGATGTACTCTGCATAGAAGTTAAATAAGCAGGGTGACAATATACAGCCTTGACGTACTCCTTTTCCTATTTGGAACCAGTCTGTTGTTCCATGTCCAGTTCTAACTGTTGCTTCCTGACCTGCATGTAGGTTTCTCAAGAGGCAGGTTAGGTGGTCTGGTATTCCCATCTCTTTCAGAATTTTCCACAGTTTCTTGTGATCTACACAGTCAAAGGCTTTGGCATAGTCAATAAAGCAGAAATAGATGTTTTTCTGAAATTCTCTTGCTTTTTCCATGATCCAGCGGATGTTGGCAATTTGATCTCTGGTTCCTCTGCCTTTTCTAAAACCAGCTTGAACATCTGGAAGTTCACGGTTCACGTATTGCTGAAGCCTGGCTTGGAGAATTGTGAGCAATGCCAATTCTTTGGCATTGCTTTTCTTTGGGATTGGAATGAAAATTGACCTTTTCCAGTCCTGTGGCCACTGCTGAGTTTTCCAAATTTGCTGGCATATTGAGTGCAGCATTTTCACAGCAGCATCTTTCGGGATTTGAAATAGCTCAACTGAAATTCCATCACCTCCACTAGCTTTTTTGTAGTGATGCTTTCTAAGGCCCACTTGACTTCACATTCCAGGATATCTGGCTCTAGGTGAGTGATCATACCATCGTGATTATATTTAAGGACATGCAAATGATCACCTTTATAAATTAATGCCAAGTTGTTTTCCAACAAGTTTACCAAATTTAATACCTACCAGCAGTTTAAGCTTTGCCAGTTTAAACAACTAGTAGCAGTGTGTAAAGAGTCACCACTGCTCCACCTTTTTTTCTTTCCATTATTTAGGTCAAAATCTTTACCATTCTCATGAGTTTGAAAATAGCATCTCTTGTGGTCTTAACTTGTATTTCTCTGATGAATAATTGAGATTCTGTATTTCTTAAAAATACATCTTGGCCAGACAAGTTTCCATGTCTATAAAATTTTATTCACTTTGTTTTCATTTCCCCACATTTGCTTACTGTTTTTTTTTTTTCAAGGTTCTTACATAGTTTAATTACTAACGTTTATTCAGTTTTACATTTTGTAAATATCTCCCAGTCTGTGGCTTGTCTTTTAGTTGTTTGTTTTTAATGATGTTTTATGCTAAATAGAAGTTCTCAGTTTGCACAGTGAAAATATTCATTCTTTGCTGCTTTGGTTAGTATGCTTAAGAAATCTTTCTTTTTGGGAGGACTCAAAACAATAGTGTAATTTCTTTTAAAAGTTTGTCTTTCATCCGTCTTGAATTGATTTTGTATATGATGTGAGGTAGAAATCCAGTCTAATTCTTCCAATATAGATAATATCAGAACCATTTAATTGTCCCTCCTTTGTCACAGTTCTGCATTGCTACATCTGTTGTAGTAGTCTGTCCTTAGATATGTAGGTCTTTTGGGAAACTTTATTTTTTACTTTTTATTTTGTGTTGAAGGATACCAAATTAACAATGTTGGGATAGTTTCAGGTGGACAGCAGTGGGACTCAGCCACACATATACATGTATCCATTCTCTTGTGGGCCTCTTTATGTTGTTTCACTTTATTTGTTGTTGTTTTTATTCAGTTGCTAAGTGTGTCCGACTCTTTGCAACCCCATGGACTGCAGCACGCCAAGCTTCCCTGTCCTGCACTAACTCCCGGGGTTTGCTCAAACTCATGTCCATTCAATTAGTGATGCTGTCTAACTGTTTTATGCTGTGACATGCACTTCTCCTCTTGCCCTCAATCTTTCTCAGCATCAGAATCTTTTCCAGTGAGTTAGTTCTTCGCATCAGGTGGCCAAAGTATTGGAGCTTCAGCTTGCATCAGTCCTTCCAGTGAATATATAGGACTGATTTCGTTTAGGATGGACTGGCTTGATCTCCTCACAGTCCAAGGGACTCTCAAGAGTTTTCCAGCACTACAGTTCAAAAGCATCATTTCTTTAGCAATCAGCCTTCTTTATGGTCCTACTGCCACATCTGTACATGGTTACTGGAAAAACGATAGCTTTGACTCTGTAGAACTTTGTCAGCAAAGTGATGTCTTTGCTTTTAATATGCTATCTAGATTTGTCATAGCTTTCCTTTTCTCCAGACAAGAATCCTGGAGTGGGTAGCCATTCCCTTCTCCAGGGGATCTTCTCAACCCAGGGATCCAACCCAGGTCTCCTGCATTGCAAGCAGATTCTTTACTTCTGAGCCACGAGGGAAGACCCTCCAAGGAGCAAGCGTCTTTTAATTTCAGGGCTGCGATCACCATCAGCAATGATCTGGGAACCCAAGAAAATGAAATCTGTCACTGCTTTCACCTTTTCCCTCTTCTATTTGCCATGAAGTGATGGGACAGGATGCTATTATCTTAGTTTTTTGAATGTTCAGTTTTAAGTCAGCGTTTTCACTCTCCTCTTTCACTTTCATCAAGGGGCCTTTAGTTCCTCTTCACTTTCTGCTGTTAGAGTGGTATCATCTTTATATCTGAGGTTGTTGATATTTCTGTCAGCAATCCTGATTCCAGCTTGCGCTTCATCCAGCCCAGCATTTCACATGATGTCCTCTGCATAGAATTTAAATAAGCAGAATGACAGTATATAGCCTTGACGTACTCCTTTCCCAATTTGAACCAGTTATTCCATGTAAGGTTCTAAATGTTGCCTCCTGACCTGCATACAGGTCTCTCAGGAAACAGGTAGGGTGGTCTAGTATTCCCATCTCTTGTAGAATTTTTCACAGTTTGTTGTGATTCATATAGTCAGTGAAACAGAAATAATATTTTTCGGAATTTCCTTGCTTTCTCTATTGTCCTACAAATTTTGTTAATTTGATCTCTGGTTCCTCTGCCCTTTCTAAACCCAACTTGTACTTCTGGAGTTCTCAATTCACGTATTACTGAAGCCTAGTTTGAAGGATTTTGAGCATAACCTTACTATCATGTGAAAAGAGTGCAATTGTATAGTTTGAACATTCTTTAGCATTGCCCCTCTTTGCGATTGGAATGAAAACTGACCTTTTCCAGTCCTGTGGCTACTGCTGAGTTTTCCAAATTTGCTGGCATATTGAGTGCACCACTTTCACAGCATATTCTTTTAGGATTTGAAATAGCTCAGCTGGAATTCCATCATCTCCACTAGCTTTGTTCGTAGTGATGCTTCCTAAGGCCCACTTGACTTCGCACTTCAGGATGCTGGCTCTCAGTAAGTGACCACATCATTATGGTTATTCAGGTCATTTTGATCTTTTTTGTATAATTCTTGTGTGTACTCTTGCCACCTCTTCTTAATCTCTTCTGCTTTTATTAGATTCTTACCGTTTCTTTTATTGAACCCATCTTTACGTGAAATGCTCCCTTGATATCGCCAATTTTCTTGAAGAGATCTCTAGACTTTCCCATTCTGTTGTTTTCCTCTACTTCTTTGCACTGTTCATTTAAGAAGGTCTTCCATCTTCCCTTGTTATTCTCCAGAACTTTGCATTCAGTTGGGTATATCTTTCCGTTTCTCCTTCGCTTTTCACTTTTCTTTTCTCAGCTATTTGTAAAGCCTCTTCAGGCCACCACTGGGCCTTCTTGCATTTCTTTTTCTTTGGGGTGGTTGTGGTCACTGCCTCCTGTGCAGTGTCACAAACCTCTGTCCATAGTTCTCAGGCGCTCTGGCTACCTGATCTAATCCCTTGAATCTATTCATCACCTCCACTGTATACTCATAAAGGATTTTATTTAGGGCATACCTGAATGGCCTAGTGGCTTTCCCTACTTTCTTCAGTTTAAGTCTGAATTTTGTAATAAGGAGTCTATGATCTGAGCCACTGTTAGCCCAGGTTTTGTTTTTGCTGACTGTATAAAATTTTTCCATCTTCAGCTGCAAAGTACAAAATCAGTCTGATTTCAGTATTGACTATTTGGTGGTGTCCATGTGTAGAGCTGTCTTTTGTGTTGTTGAAAGAGGGTGTTGGCTACGACCAGTGCGTTCTGTTGGCAAAACTCTAAACTTGCCCATTACTCGAGGTATCTCTTGACATCCTACTTTTGCATTCCAATCCCCTATGGTGAAAAGGCCATCTTTTTTGGTGTTAGTTCTAGAAGGTCTTGTAGGTCTTCATAGAACTGGTTAACTTCAGCTTCTTGGGCATTAGAGGCTGGGGCCGAGGCTTGGATGGCTGTGACGGTGAATGGTTCGCCCCCTGCTCTTCCCCTGTAGCATATTGGACACCTTCCAACGTGTTGGGCTTATCTTCCACTTGTCACATCTTTATGCCTTTTCATAGTGTTCACGCGTTCTTGTGGTGGGAATGCTGGAGTGGGTTGCCGTTCTCTCCTCCGGTGGCCCTCATTTTGTCAGAAATCTCCGTTATGCCCCGTGCGTCTCGAGTGGCCTGCACTGTGCGGCTCATAGCTTCATAGAGTCACACGAGCTCCTTCACCATAGCCAGGCCGTGATCCATGAGGGCGCCATTGTATTTACCCTTCACCAAGTCTTGCCAGACATTTATTTGTTTTAGTATTTTCTAAGAACTGAGACTTGGTTGATATTCTCTGTTACTTTTTTTTTATTTCATTAGTTTCTGTTTTTTTATTACCTTTTGCTTTCTTAGGGTTTACTAATTACTATCTTTCTAATTTAACAGATTGTCCTGTTAACTCATTTACTTTCAGCCTTTCTTCTTTCCTAGGACAAGTCATTAAGGCTATAGATTTGCCTCAAACTGTAACATTTACTGTATTCCAAAAATGTTTGTAATTCAGTTACATTCATTTTTTAGTGTTTTTTTGGAAGCCTGATGTGCTGCAGTCCATGGGGTCACAAAGAGTCAGACACGACTTTGCAGCTAAACAACAAAACATTTTTATTTTTTGAAATTGTATTTAGTTATTTATGTTTGGTTGAGCTGAGTCTTCATTGCTAATCGAGAGCTTTGTCTAGTTGTAGTGAGCAGGGGTATTGCTCTTGTTGAGACGTGGGTGCTTCTCACTGCGCTGGCCTCACTTGTTACGGAGCATGTGCCCTGGGGCAGGCGGCTTCAGGACTTCTGGCTCGAGGTTTCTGCAGCGCAGGCTCAGAACTTGTGCCCTGTGGGCTCAGTTGCTCCTGACTGAAGAGTCTTTCCAGAGCGAGGACCTCACCTGTGTCCTCTGCATTGGCAGGTGGACTCACAACCCCTTTTCCCGGGGAGTCCAGTTTTTAGTAATTTTAGAAAAATTTCCATTACCATTTCTGATGACTCATGCAATATTTAGAAGTGTTATTATTTTCTATTTGTATTTTAAAAATTAATCTTTCATTATTGATTTCTAACTTAACTGCATTTTTATCAGCGCCCAGGAACAAAATTATACATATTCTTTGAAATTTAGTGACATTTTAGTTACCTCCCAACGTATGTATTGTTTTTCTATATGTCCCATGTATCCTTGAGAAGAATGTTTGTTTTCTAACACTTAGGTTCTGTTCATTAAATTCTTATTCATCATTTTGTTTATAGAAAAGTAGTGTGTGTTGAAATCACCCAAGTCAGTGGTCAGTTTGTCAGTTTCTTCCTGTAGTTCTACAGTCTTTACAGGCTTTTCTCCTCCTGGGAGATTGTGAGTTTTTTTTTTTTTTTTTGCCTTGTCTGGATAGAGATTTGATTTGCTTAGAAATGTTTCAGGGTAGAGAGAAGCTAGGAGAAAGCACAGGGTGTAGAATTCCTTTTTAATTTTCACTGTCAACTGGGAGAGCAGTGTACTCACAGTACTGAACTTAGAAGCTGCGTTCTTCAGGTTCCTTTGGGTTCTCAGATGCAGGTTAGAGGTCTTGATCCTTTTTGTTCCGTCTCCTGTCAGACTTCTTCCTTCGTCCCTATTACTTCATCTCTTGGTCCATGCTGGTGTTCCCACTTTCGACCTTTTGGGGCACTCACTACATCTGCCTTATTTTCATCTTTCCAGGTTGATCCTTGCTGAGATGGTTGAATTGGAGTGGCATCTCCCCATCACTTGTAGGGGACTGCTGCTCTGTGTTTGAACTGAGATCAGCAGAGGATTAGCACTTCACTGCACCTAAGCATTCTTTCGATTGAGGGGCCAGCATTTCCTCTGGTAGCTCATCAGGTCTGGGAGGCTTAGAAGTTGGAGAGTGACAGTCTTTTGCTTTTACTGAGTATTTTATCTTTTTTCCAGAGAGGTCTCACTCTCTCCTTCACACACCCTGATCTGACTTCCGGTGGATGCGGCAAGGTCCCAGTCCGAGGTGACTCATTTCCTGTCTCAACCATCACTGTTCTTGAAATTCTTTACTTTGCCAGTTTTGGTGTCCCTCTGAGACTGTCATTCTAGTTGGAGATCAAACCAGTCCATCCTAAAGAAAATCAGTCCTGAGTGTTCCCTGGAAGGACTGATGCTGAAACTAAAGCTCCAGTACTTTAGCCACCTGATGCAAAGAACCGACTCATTGGAAAAGACCCTGATGCTGGGAAAGATTGAGGGCAGGAGGAGAAGGGGGCGACAGAGGATGAGATGGTTGGATGCCATCACCAACTTGATGGACATGAGTTTGAGCGAGTTCCGGGAGACGGGGAAGGACAGAGAAGCCTGGCGTGCTGCAGTCCATGGGGTCGCAGAGAGTCGGACACGACTGAACGACTGGACAGCAAGCTGCCGCTGCCGTTTGTCTCGCTCCTTCTGTAGCGGCTCTTCTGCTTGTTCTCTCACAGCTGGGCCATCAGGCTGAGTTTGCTGCTCCAGAGATAGAAGCTGCCTGAAAGCTAGAGAATGAGGTGCCAGCAGAGGAGACGTCTTTGTTAGGAGTACCCTGAGGCTTTGAATGCAGTTTGGCTCTCTGGAAGGGTCCTCTGTCGTCATACCTATAACATCTTGAGAGCAGTTGTCTTTGGTGCTCTGCGACTGAACATCCTATCTGTAGCGCTTCCCAGTCATTGTCCCTCTAGTACCCGCTACAGCTTGCCTTTTTCCACTGTTTATCCTGAAGTCATGGCCTCCGTCACAGCCTCTGCTGCCTTAGTCATGACGGCAGTCGTGCCCTCCATAGCGATCACGATGTTTGCCTTCAAAGCTCTCTTCACCTCTTCTAGGTGCATAGGCAAATCCAGGCTGTCTGTGCAGGACAGCTTCTCTGGTCCGTATCTGTTTTGTGAAAATTGTGATTTCTTTTTCAGTGAAAAGAACCACCATCCTTGTCCCTGTCCTGTCCTTGATTAGCAGTGTTCCCTGGAATTCTGTTGTCTAGAGATTCTTTACTGAGGCTCTAAATGCTGAACAGGAACTCCAGGTTCTCAAATTGAGCATAACGAAAACCTTTCCACCTCCCTGCGTTACTGGGTTCTCACGGTAAATGCTCGGTGCTGATAACTCTCTAAAGAACTCCTGAGTGGAGACTTCTGCCTCTCACAAGTTGGGCTCCCTAGAAAGACACTGTAGGGTGGCAGATGGGGAAGTGGCCCTGTTCCCAGCAGCCTGTGGAGCGGTGGGCAGGATGGAAGTCAGTCTCAGGTGCTGTGACATGCTATCATCGTAACTGTGTCAAATGGTTGAAACAGCCTCCAGATCGTCTGTTTCGGGGTCATAGATGCTGCTTTTACCATGCTATACCATTCCTCAACCCGGAAGTCTGTCAGGGACTTCCCATTCTTTTTGGCTGAGATCACTTTGTTGGGCTGGGAGAAGGAACCAAAGCTAGGCTTTTTTTTTTTTTTAAAGCATGCAAATTTGGAGTTCTCTGTCTGCTTACTTAGATGACTCTTGTATCATTTTCTTTGTTTTCCCTAATAATGCTCTTTTTCTGCTATTATAACTAAGCCCAGCTTTCCTTTTGTTCGTATTTGCCTAATACTTCCTTTTCCATAGTTTTGCTTCTGTGCCATCAGCATCTTTATTTTGTAGGCGGCTCGTCTTACTCTTGTATTTGCTGTTACTGTGATTATTTCTATATTTGCACTCTCTTACTTTGTGCTTTCTGATAATGCTGGTTGTTTATGCTTTTTTTTTTCCTTTCCTTTTCTAGCCGTCTTTTGGGAATTGAATGTTTTTTTAAATTGTATTCTCTTCTACTCTACTGGTTTGGAAATTACACTCCTTATTTCTGTTCTTCTGTGGTTACCCTTGAAATCCTGCTGGGAATGCTCCGTAGTCCAGAGTTAAGCCAGAGCACAGGCCCCTGCTCAGCCCCTGTCCTCTTGCTCCCTGCCCAGCCCCTCCACTCTGTGCTTCTGTCCTTGGTTCTGTATTTTAATGGTTGATTCTGGTTTTGTTTACATGCCATAATAAGGTGTCACTGTTGTTATTTTATTGGCAGTCTTTATCTAGATTTACTTGTATGCTGACCAGTTTCTTTGCTCATCTTTCCCTTCCTGCATCTCAGAGCATCCTCCTGTGTAATTTTATTCTGTTTTGTAAACGTGTCTTTCAGATTTTGTCGAAGTAAAGGCCTGCTGTTGGTAAACTCTTTTTGGTTTCTCTGGCACAGACTTGATACCTTCTGTGTTCCAAAGAGAGTTTTGGAGCTTGAATCTGTTTTCTCCGTTTCCGCAGATAGATGCTTGCTCCGCCCTCTGTGTTTCCGTCGCTGCTTGCTGAGGGTCCTGCTGTCCCTGACTCTCTGCTGAGAGCCGTCACTTTTGTCTCTGGCTGCTTTTAGCGTGCCCTGTGTCTTGGTGCTGTGCAGCGTGACTGCTGTGTGTCCCTGGGTGTCCAAACGTGAGTGTCTTCATGTTTATCCTAACTGTTTCATGCAGTGTTTCTTAGAATTGTGAACAAGTGATTTCACGGTTCTAGAAAACTAAGTCATTTTCTCTGCTAGTATGACCTCCTCTTTCTTCATTTTCTAAGATTATGAGTAGAAATATATGTCATGTCACATTTTATCTTTTCATGTCTTTTAGTTTCTCTTTGATTTTTCAAACTATTTATCTCAGCATTACTTCTAAATGAATTTTTAAAGTTTATATTCAAGTTTGGTGATACTCTATTAAGTGCTGTCTAATCTGAATAGTTGGACATGACTGAGCGACTGAGCTGAACTAAACTGAATCTGAATAAACTATAGGCTCTAATTAATAATAATATATTGATATTGGTTCATTACTTAGGGCAAATATAGCATCTTAATATAAGAAATCAATAGTAGAGGACACTGGGTATAGGATATATGAGAATGCTATTTTCTTTACAACTTTTCTGTAAATCTGAAACTATTCTAAAATGAAGAGTTTAAGCAAATTCGAAATGGTTCTTTTTCAGATATGCAATGCCATTTTCATGGTCTCTTTGCTTGACCAATATGCCTTTTATTGCTAAAACTATTTTTTTTAATTTATGTTTAATAATTTTTATTATTTTTATGTTTATTAAATTGTGCTTAATAATCATAATAACAAAGTCCATGAGGGTAAGAAACATATTTATATTACTTTTTTCAATCTTGCCCTTAATGTTCATCTTTATCTTAGTAGGTTAAATGTTGAATAGAAGTTTAGCCTTAAAATAGTTGCCATTCAGGTTAAAGCTGAAATAGCTCAGCTTTGTGTTTTATTTAAAAAGTAAAAATAGGGTGGGGCAGTGAAATAGAACTTGAAAAAATTATCTATAAAAAGAAACATGCAAGATTTACTGGGGACAACGTGTTAATTGTTTTGAAAAGTATAATCTCTAGTCTAATATATGAATAAATTAACTTTTTTGTAGATTTAAGCTGAATTTTGGGACATGGCCACTGCTTCACCAAGGTCTGATACAAGTAATAACCACAGTGGAAGGTTGCAGTTACAGGTAACTGGTAAGTTTTTTCACAGTAATTTAAACTAATAGTTCTCTGATGAAACTTTCTTTTTAATACCTAATTTAGCAGACTTATTTCATAAGTATCTTTTCTTTTAGATTTATGCCATGGTGTATTTGTTGTAATAGGCCTCAAAGATAGAAACTCTGTAAAAATATTTATTCCGTGAGTATTTACTGAACCTGTACTGGATGCAGAGGAGCTCTATCCTTTTTGGTGGTGGGAGAATTTGGGTATTAGAATAAGCCCCATTGAACTGAACTGGTCTTTAAATGATTATTAGAATGGAGAAAGATGCTAAAAGCCCTTTTCCATGCGTTTAAGCCATTCATTCAATCATGGGAAAATGTTTGTTCAGTGGAATTCCATATATGAAAATACAAGACCCTAGTACTCCAGGGACTTACTATATAATGTCAAGCAGGTTTGTCTTGAATGGACAGTTGCCATGCAAATTGACTGTTAACTGGATGCAGTGAGAACTTAAAGGAAAGTGTCATCGTCTGTGTGGAACTGGAGATGGCCTGTAGGTCTGTGAAAGCAGGGTAAGAGAAGGATTCACAGAGGTGGCACTTCGACTCTTGTAGGAAGGATCAGAGTTCACTGCAGACTGGCAGCCAGAGTGTGGGCGGGAGAAGGAACAGCATGTGTGGGAGCGTGGAGGAGCTGTGGTGCAGATCATTTATTCTAGCTAACGGGAGTAATGGTTCAGAGTGGTCCTTAACCAGCAGTGTGACTTGTATAACTTTATCTTGCAGGTATTTATATAGTTTATATATGCATATAAATAATGTCCACATATAATGTATGTGGATAGTTTATATATAAATATCTGTAAGATAAATTAGTAGGAGTAACAGAAAAAGAATCTTTAATACCAAAAAACTGGCAGAATTCTAGATAAACAATGACATGAAATGAATATGTGTACCAGTAAGAGCCAAGTTCTAAGATAATATTTTTAAGTGAAAGAGCAAAGTGTGAAATAGTGCATATAGCCATATAGATTTGAAAAAGGAGGGGTGTTGTATGTGGCTCTGTGCTTAGAACATTAGAAATAACATTTGCCTTAGGAGGGGCAGGTGGAGTTTCGGATAAGAAGGAGATATACTATAATTCCCATGGTACTCATAACTATCAGGTCAACTGTTAATAGGAGTTTTCAGTGAACAGAGCTAGAAGACGTTTATTGTCTTAGAAAGCAAAAAGCAAATCCCGAGTTCATGCTGATAAGACTAATTCTAAAGAATAGCTGTAGTCTGTAAATGCCGGGGTCCAGCCCCGGTGGATCCAGGGATGCTCAAAGGTGGGATGGAGCAGGTGGATAGGAAAGGATAGGACAGTAGGAAATTAATGAAAATAGGAGACTGAATAACTTGGTTTACGGGGAAAGCCAATAAAACCTCAAAACAAGAGGTTTGCACCATCTACGTAGGCCACCGGCGTCTGCTTGAATCTCTAAAGGGGCCCCACTGTGGGTCCACTTTTCTCGCAGAACTTATAGCCAGGGCAAGTAAGTAGACGTGGTGCGCCTCCCGCTCCAGATGGGAACTCAGCCTGGAGGTAAAGCACAAGAGGACAGAGAGGTAGAGAGAGAGAGGTGTGGGAGCCAGATGTCCCTAAAGAACGAGTCTAGGAGAGCGAGTCGTCGGAGAGACTGGCCTGCAGAACCGGTCTGAGAAAATCTGGTCCGAGAAATAAAAACTGCTCTGAGAAACTGTTCCTGAGAGAAACTGACTCCAAACTTTATTTTTCCCATCCCCTTTTTATACCATGAAGATCAATGGGTTTCACAAATTTTGGCAATGACAGCAGCCCAGACTCTTATCAAGAGCAGGCTTAGTCTTTGCATACCTAATTGTATACACAAGTCTTAGGTAATTTACATCATCTTCCAGCCAAAAGGCCAAATCGACAATTTACAGCTCTTTTCTGATAAGTGTTAGTTTTTCCAAGGTCTGGCGCCATTCTTGGGAGGTGCTAAACAAGATTGGATTTTCATAAATGCAAGGACACAGCAAACAGGAGTACAAATGATTTATAAAAGAACAATTAACTCAAAGGCCTAGTGTTGCTAACATCAAAAAAACTACTACATTTTTATCCCCAAATATAGTTTGTATAGCAGAAACTTCCAGGTGCAGATAAGGAGGTCTGGCAACAGTCATTGAAGCAACAGTGAAATAAATCTATTAAGGCTTTGGCTCTTAGGAGAAGTTTGTAACTTAAGACATTTCAAGGCTCTTTTGCCCCTCACAGCTGGGGGTTGCGAGCAATTCACAGGCTTGTAAAAGGTCAGGGGAACCTGTTTAGGCAGGCTAGAGCATTATCAACGAGGGTTGGGCTGTAGCACTCCTTTCAAATGCAGGGAGCTAAGACAGTGAATTAACTCTATCCGAGAAACTGGCAGAAAACAGTGAAGAAACAGACAAATACAGAACAAATTTTTATTATTGGGGCACATGCTCAGGAAAAACCAGGGAGAAATCCGATGACTCAGATTGCTCTGCCATCTGAGTATGCCTCGTGACTCTGTCACGGGTGGGATTCCTTGTGCTGGCTTCCCACATGTAAATAACTATTTTCCACTAAAAGAAGAAAAAAGTTACTTTTACTTCATTTTACTTTATATTTCTGTTTTCTCTTCTGAATTTTAATTCTAAATAATATCAGCACAGGTATATCTGTTTTATCTGAACACACACACACAGAAGTCTTAGCAGTGTTAAAGTTACTGAAAATAACAGGCCCTCTCATTGCAGTTTTAAGATTTCTCTGTGAGCGTCCCTCCTTCATATGTATATGTATAGTCAGAGTTTTTTTTACATTTGGTTATGCCACCAACTGGGTTAGTCAGATTCATTGCTTTCAGTTATTTATTTTTTATTTAATTTTATTTTATCACCATATAAGGCATTTATACAGTTCTAGAGTCAAAATTGTTAAGTCAGGATGATATTTGGAGAAGTCTGGCTACTCTGTCTACTCCTTCCCCTTTTTCCCCCACCTTTGGAAACATTTTTATTAGTGTTGTTTTATCCATCTATTGCTTCTTTTTGAAAATATAAGCAGTATACACATTACATGCATGCATATCTCTCCTCTCAATCTTCCTAGATCTTAGCATCTAGTTCCTGCACCTTGCTTTTCTTCATTCAACAGTAATGTTATGGGTAATGTCCAGAGCAGAGTATTCCATACACTTTTTTTATCACTGCCCAGTACACTGTTGACTGGATGTACCAAAGTTAATTCAGCTAATGCCCTACTGATGGACATTGGGTTCCATTTTTTGCTATTGCAAATAGTGCTACAGTAAAGGGCTTCATGTGTCATTAGGATAGAATTCTAGAATGAGATTGCTTGATCAAATAGTAAGTACGTGTGATATTATCAATCACAGTTGACCCCTGAACCACAGAGATTATGGTGCCGAGTCCTGCGCATTTGAAAAATCTATGCATAACTTTACAGTCAGCCCTCAATATCCGTGGTTCCATATCGATGGATACAGCGAACTCCTGATGGTATAGTACTGTAGTATGTCCTTATCTTAAAAAAATCTGTGTAGAAGTGTATCCACACAATTCAAACCACTGTTGTTCAGAGGTCAACTGTTGTGAAGTTCCTTTCCATAGGATCTGTACTATTTCTGTGTTCCTACCAGGTGTCTATAAGAGTGCCTGTTTTCATATAGCCTCATCAAGATACGCTATCAGGCATGATGACACTTAGGTAAGAAGTAGTATCTGAAGTGTCATTTTATATATCATTTATTTCATGAGTGAGGTTGAGGCATATTTCAGGGATATTTGCATTTAGTTTTCTGTGAACTGTGAACTTACATATTTTCAAGCAATTCTTTGATGATTCTGATGTGTATTCCATGCAGGTGTAATTCCTGATACTTATGCTTTTGCTCTGCATAAGCTTAGAGCTGTATCCTTGGTTTTCACTGTTACTCGTGCAGCACCTGTGGCCACCATATCTGAGATGTAACTTTCTTCCTGGTCTTTATCTACTGTATGAGTACTTAACTGAAGTAACAAAGACCTGGTCTAGCTGATTTGGGCCAAAAGGGACCTTAGAGAAAGCTATCAGGTAGCTAATAAATAGAATCACTCGAAACCTGGAGAACCAATTGAAAAATAGATATGGACCAAAGGAGAGTAAGTAGCCAAGATAGTGCTTCCACAGTATTTATCATTTTGAGTATCAGTTAATACAGCTAAACCCTTTGACTGTGTGGGTCACAAAAAACTGGAAAATTCTTAAAGAGATGGGAATACCAGACTGCCTCGTCTACCTCTTGAGAAATCTGTATGCTGGTCAAGAAGCAACAGTTAGAACCAGACATGGAACAACAGACTGGTTCCAAATGGGGAAAGGAGTATGTCAAGGCTGTATATTATCACCCTGCTTATTTAACTTATTTGCAGAGTACATTATGTGAAATGCTGGGCTGGATGAAGCACAAGCTGGAATCAAGATTGCCAGGAGAAATATCAATAACCTCAGATGTGCAGACGATACCACCCTTATGGCAGAAAACAAAGAAGAACTAAAGAGCCTCTTGATGAAAGTGAAAGAGGAGAGTGAAAAAGCTGCCTTAAAGCTCAGCATTCAAAAAACTAAAATCATGGCATCTGGTTCCATCACTTCATCTCAAATAGACAGGGAAACAATAGAAAAAGTGAGAGACTTTATTTTCTTGGGCTCCAAAATTACTGGAGATGGTAACTGCAGCCATGAAATTAAAAGACACTTGCTCCTTGGAAGAGAAACTATGACAAACCTAGACAGCGTATTAAAGAGCAGAGACATTACTTTGCTGACAAAAGTCCATTTAGTCAAAGCTGTGGTTTTTCCAGTAGTCATGTATGGATGTGAGAGTTGGACTGTGAAGAAGGCTGAGCGCTGAAGAATTGATGCATTTGAACTGTGGTGTTTGAGAAGACTCTTCAGAGTCCCTTGGACTACAAGATGAAACCAGTCAATCCTAAAGGAAATCAGTCTTGAATATTCATTGGAAGGACTAATGCTGAAGCTCCAATCCTTTGACCACCTGATGTGAAGAACTGACTCATTAGTAAAGACCATGATGCTGGGAACGATGAAGGTGGGAGGAGAAGGGGATGACAGAGGAGAGATGGTTGGATGACATCACCAACTCAGTGGACATGAGTTTAAGTAAGCTCTGGGAATTGGTGATGGACAGGGGAGCCTGGCATGCTGCAGTCCCTGGGGTTGCAAAGAGTCGGACAAGACTGAGCAGCTGAACTGAACTGAACTGAGCAACTGAACACACACACACAAGTTGTTTATCCATGCATCTACTACATCTTGATTACTTAGACATTTTGACAGTTGTATAAATAAGGTGAGGTGAAGTCGCTCAGTCGTGTCCGACTCTTTGCGACCCCGTGGACTGTAACCTACTAGGCTTCTCTGTCCATGGGATTCTCCAGGCAAGAATACTGGAGTGGATTACCATTTCCTTCTCCAGGAAATGGATTGCCATTTTCCTTCTTCTCTTTATTTATGTATAAATAAAGCTGTGATAAATACCCACTTGGAGGCTTTGTGTGGACATAAGTTTTCAGCTCCTTTGAGTAAATACCAAAGAGTGCAATTATTGGATCACATGGTAAGCCTATGTTTAGATTGTAAGAAACTGTAAAACTGTCTTCCAAAGTGGTTGAACCATTTTGCATCTCCACCAAGCCATGAATGAGAGTTTCTGCTGCTCCATATTCCCCCAGCATTTGCTGTGGTTAGTGTCCCAAATTTTGACCAGTTTAATAGGTGTGTGGGCCTCACTGGGCTCAGTGGTAAAGAACCCACTTGTCAATGCAGGAGATGTGGGTTTGATCCCTGAGTCGGGAAGATCCCCTGGAACAGGAAATGGCAACCCGCTCCAGTATATTTTGCCTGGGAAATCCCGTGGACAGAAGGAGCCTGATGGGCTGTAGTTCGTGGGGTGGCAAAAGAGTGGGACACGACTTAGCAATTGAACAACAGTAGATGTGTAGTGATATCTCACTGTTCTTTTAATTTATGCTTCCCTGATGACGTGTGTTGTTGAGCTTTTCATATGCTTACTTACTTGCTATCCATGTATCTTTGGTAAGGTGTCGTTAAGGTCCTTGGTCCATTGGGTTGTTTGTTTTCTTATTGTTGACTCTGAAGAGTTTGTTGTGTGTTTTAGACAATAGTTCTTCATCAGATATGTCTTTTGCAGGTATTTTCTGTCTGTGGCTTGCCTTTTCATTCTCTTGACTTTGTCATTCACAGGGCAGTTTTGAATTTTAATTAAGTGCTACTTGTAAATTGTATCTTTCAAGGACCATACCTTTGGTGTCATAACTAAAAAGACATCTATCACCATACCTAAAATCACCTAAAGTTTTTCCTGTGTTATCTTTTACGAGTTTTATAGTTTGTGTTTTGCCTTCAAGTCTGTGATACATTTTGAGTTAATTTCTATAAAGGATATAAGATCTGTGTTTACATTTATTTATTTGCATATGGATGTCCAGTTGTATGTGCACCATTTGTTGAAAAGATGTCTTGTGCTGTTAACAGCATCTAATACTGCCTTTCCCTTCTTCCAGTACACGGATAGTCCAGTGTATACTGAGGAAATGACTTTGATTTGGAGTGAAGAACTTTAGTTGGGGATGTCTAGGGGGAGATCTATTCCTTCTGTATCACATTAGTGATACAGAGTTTAGAGCAGTTTGGAACAGAGAAGGATGAAAGTGAGTTTTGCCATCACCCTAATCATAACACTTCAGATGTAACATTAAACACTCTTCGATTGTTTTATGTTGCTGGTATATAAGTATAGTATTTCCTTTGAATCTCTTCCTGTTCTTCAGTTGTGAACTGAGGACTGCTGTATTTCAAATAGTCTACTTCTGCTACGGCTTCTTTCACATCATGTTTCTGTGACTACTTGTTTACACTACTGTAGAATGTAAGCTTGCATCAGCATGTTTATGTTCACAGTTTAACATGTTTTACACATATGACATGGAGATGGTTTTCCCTTCTTATCTCAGACTCACAGTGTTCATAGGTGATTGACTGCAGAAATGATCTTGCTAAGTTCTTATTACTACTTGGTAGTCAGTACTTTGCCCTGAAATTATGTATCCTCATTTGAATTAGTAGTTTTAAAAGTTATTTGAAAATCAGATATTTAGCCTAAGTTAAACAAGTCTTCCTCCAAGTCAGATAAATTCACTTTCAAATTCACTTTCTGTAAAGAGGTATGATTAACTTCTATAGTGATATTTTGATTTCAGAATTTTTCTTTGAAAAGGCAGATAACCTCCTTTTTTTGAAACCAACTTCCTAGGAAAAGCATTTTTTTAAAAAATTGCCAGTGTTTGTGTAATTTCAGATGGGTAAGTTGTGAATACTACCTCACAGAGAGGTTAATAGATATTGAATCTGAAGACACTTAGCTTTCTCTTAATGCTGGAGGCAGCTTAGAATTAGCAAAGATGTGGAGAAATCAGAACTCTTACACACTGCAGCTGGGTGTGTAAAATGGTACAGCCACTGTGGAAAGTAGTCTAGCCATTATTCAACAGAATTACCGTGTGTGCGTGCATGCTAAGTCGCTTCAGTCATGTCTGACTCTCTGCAGCCCTATGGATTGTAGCCCACCAGGCTCCTCTATCCATGAGATTCTTCAGCAAGAATACTGGAGTGGGTTGCCATGCCCTTCTCCAGGTGATCTTCCCCTCTCAGGGATCAAACGTGTGTCTTTTAGCCTGCTGCATTGCCAGGCGGGTTCTTCACCACTAAAGCCACCTGGGAAGCCCCAGCCATTCCACTCCCAGGTAAAAGAAATGAAAACAGACGTCTACACAAAATCTTCTAAGTGAATGTTTATAGCCAAAAAGTGAAAACAACCCAAATGTCTATCAGCTGCTGAATGGATAAATAAAAAGTGGTATGCCTATACAGTGAAACATTATTTGTAAATAAAATCAATGAAAATACTCATGTATGCTACAGCCTGGATGAAGTTAGAAAGAATGCTAAGTGAAAGAAGCCAGTCACAAAAGACCATTTTATGTGAATCTGAATCCACTGTTTGAAATGTTTAGAACAGGCAAATCTATAGAGACAGAGAGTAGATGAGTCGCTGCCTAGGGCTGGCGGGGGGAGGAGGTGGGATGGAATAGAAGGGTGACTGCTTAATGGTATGAGGTTTCTTTTTGGGGTAATAAATATATTTTAAATTGCTTGTGGTGATGGTTGCACAACTCCTGTGACTAAAATGAAAACTATTGTGCAGTTTAAATGGATGAATTATATGCTATGTGAATATATTTCAGTAAAACTACTTAGAGCCAAATGTTCTCAGGCGTTAACAATAGCCCTTTTGTATTGTTTCTTCATCTTGCCAGCAAAAAGAGTCTCTGAGTTGCTCAAGAAGCACAGTTCCATTCGTATTGGTTTATGCTCTTTTGTGTGCTAACTCGCTTCAGTCCTGTCTGACTCCTTGTGACCCCATGGGCTGTAGCCCGCCAGGCTGCTCTGTCCATGGAATTCTCCAGGCGGGAACACTGAAGTGGGTTGCCATGCCCTTCTCCAGGGGATCTTCCCGACCCAGGGATCGAACTCAAGTCTCCTGCATTGGCAGGCAGATTCTTTACCACTAGCGCCACTTTGGAAGTCCCTAAGAGTCGGACACGACTGAAGTGACTTAGCACACCCACACTTTGTGGCTGAACATATTCACTAGTGGTTATTGTGGTTTCTGTTAGTTTCTAGTGCCAAACTAAAAAGAAAAAAGAACTGGTTTGGAACAGCAATATATACAGAAGTAGCTGCAGATGGAGAAAGTAAGAAAACAGCAAAATCCAGTAGTTCTTCTAATCCAAAATGGGAGGAACAGCTAACTGTGTGAGTATCTGGTGTAAAGAATGCAAAATTTTCAAAAGAGTGTTGTTTGGAGAATGTTTTTCTGGTGGTGAGTTTTTTTGGTGATTTGCTGCTGTTATTTTGGTAAGATAACTTCAGAGTAAGGAATTCTATATTTTCGTGTGACTAGACAATTTTAAATGTGAAAAAGTTTTGGTTAATTTTATTTTCTTTAGAAATGAAGCATAATAATCCTTGCTTTTGCTTTATAGGCTTTTTTCATATAATCATATTTTCTCTTATTGTCTTGTAAAAATAATAGAGCAGAAAACTATTTGGAATTTCTAAAATACAGTGTTACAAATTTGTGTATAGTAAAAGTATTATAACTAATGCGTTTAGCTATCTTAAATCTTTAGATATTTGTTCAAGTAGAAGTAATGTTATTGTGAAGTCTTAAGACTTTTGATGTATTGTTGGTGTTTTGGTTGTCAGTTACAGAAATTGTTTAGTTATTGAATTCCTAATGTACTTGAAAATAAATGTTTTTATTTATAATTCAGCTAGTTTACTGTTTCATGTAGTATTTTTCCTTAAATAAGCTGAATTCGTGACTTTTTCAAAGTCATTGAAGTAAATGCATTCTCCTGTATTTTTGTTACAATTTTACCCTTACAGAAATGTGACCCCACAGACGACATTGGAGTTTCGAGTTTGGAGTCATCACACTATAAAAGCAGATGCTTTGTTAGGAAGAGCAACAGTAGATTTGAAACAAGCTCTGTTAATACACAATAGAAAATGTAAGTTTTTTGTTCTAATCTTTGTATTTTTTTAACTTTATTTTAGACATTCTTAAAATATCTTGAAGTCTAAAAGCCAAAAAAAAAGTTTTATATTTATAAAAGGAAAGATTCATTTATTGCCTGTGACTTTTTAAAAATGTATAACATTATATGAAATATGAAATATGTACACTGGCATTTCTCTATCCAAGAAATTTATGCAAAATAACCCCAGTCATCTGTGAATATATGCTTTTATCAGTGATCATCAGTGATTTATTTTATATTCAAAGACTTGAAAACAATGATCATTATCTGAGCCTACTCTTTGTTTCTTAGCTAATAACAATTTCGTTTGTACAAAATAGATTCTGAGTCTTTAATTTTCTTTTTTCATTATCTAGTTCATGTTTTGAAAATATGGAGTCTATAGAAAATCACAGAGGAATATAAAAATTACCTGTAATTTTTACTATCCAGAGATAACTATAGACACATTTTGTTTCTTCTTTGTATCTATTGGTTTATCCTCTTCTTTTTTCATTTAAGAATATAAATGAACATTATGTTTCCATTACATAAAACTTTTGTAGCATAAGAATTCTTAAAAGTAGTTTTAAGTATTATAAACTTTCTATCATGATATACAAAAATTTGGGTGTATATACTTGTTACTTCTAATTCTGAGAAATTGCTTTTATGAAATTCTCAAAATATTGTGTGATCCAAAGAGTATTAAAAATTGGATGATTTAACTGATTTCTTATTATTTGATGTTTAGGCAGTTTCTAATAGTTCATTCAAATACAACTGTAAATCTTTATGTGTATCATCTTATTTCCTTAGAAATTTTCTTATTTCTAACAAATGTGCTAAAATGCTTATTTTTAAAATGTTAATTTTTAAAAAAAATCTGTTTTTAACAAAAAATTCATATTAACTGAAAAATCTTTTTAATATAGTTTTTGGACATAAGGAGTCCAAAATGGACATTATGAGTCAAGAAAATGTAAAAGCCACACTAATTTTTATGTATGAGTGCATGCTAAGTCACTTCAGTCGTGTCTGACTCTTTGTGACCCCCATGGACTGTAGCCCACCAGGCTCCTCTGTCCATGGGAGTCTCTAGGCAAGAACACTGGAGTGAGTTGCCATGCCCTCCTCCAGGGGATCTTCCTGACCCAGGGATTGACCCTGCATCTCCTGCGTTGGCAGGCGGATTCTTTACCACTAGCACCACCTGGGAAGTCCCAATGTTTATGTATAGTGATTAAAAAAAAAAATCAAGCATCAAGAGTTTAATTCTCTGTGACACTGGCTTCTGGTCATTCAGTTCGTCTCTGCGACGGAAATAAGTAGCAGGTCTTGTACGCAAACGGATGTTGCTTGGTCTGATGGTGGCTGGATCTGTACTTTTCCCTCAGCTCTGTGGCATTATTGGTATAAATATGTAACGCCTCTCAGTTTAACTATGTTATTTCAGAACTATTTGGTTTCAGCTATTTATATGCTGTTTCTACTCTGCTTTAAGCTTTTACATGGGACCTCTTTTCTAGCACAGTGATTTTTTTCTCATAACTCACAGCCTAGAGATAATGAGTGCTAATATTTTGGTAAATTTTGTCTACATGTGTGCATGTATAATAATTGGGATGATATTCAGCTTCATGTTCTGCATAACTCTCAGTGTTATATCTTGTGCATTTGTCTGTGTAATTCGGTGGTATTCTTTGAAAGGTAATTTTAGTAATTTCATAATATTTTACCACAAACCATGATTTTTAAACCATATTCCTACTGTAGCCATTTAGATGGTTTCCAAATCTGTTACATTAGGCTGTATTGAACCTTCCTATAAAGATTATAATTATGCTCTATACAAAGATTACAATTTTATCTGCCAAAGTGATTTTGTGGGAAGGTTGTAATGTTTGTATACTTGGAAATGAAACTCTTATAAACTGTATATACTTAAAATTATCTCTTATGACTTAATTAGGCAGAATGTTCTCAGAGGAAAGTCAAAATTTTATAAACATTCTTGCATGTCTTAGAGTCAGGTTGCAGAAATTATAGTAGGAACATCCTGTATATCTGTTTCTGTTTTTTTTTAATTTATTTTGAAAATTGAAATGTATATTAGTTTTCCAGGGCTACCATACCAAAACACCACAGACTGGGTAGCCTAAACAAAAGAAATGTACTCTCTCACAGTTCTGGAGGATAGAAGTCTGAGAGCAGGAGTTTGACAGGGTTGGTTATTTCAGAAGACTCTTTTCTTGGCTGTGGCTAGCCATCTTTACCACACATCTTGACGTGATTTTCCCTATCTATGTGCATCAGTTCGGTTCAGTTCAGTTGCTCTGTTGTATCCAACTCTTTGTGACCCCATGGACTGCAGCACGCTAGGTATGTCTGTGTCCAGTTTCCTTTTCTTGAAAGGACAGCAGTCACATTGTATTAGGACTACCCTGATGATCTCATTTTAACTTAATTACCTTTTTAGAGATCTGCCATATAAAAAAGTCACCTTCTGAGGTACCAGAGGTTAGGGCTTAAACGTATGAATGGGCTGGGATTGGAGGAGGGGGACACAACTTGCTTATAACAAAAAGGGAAGTAAACTAGTAAATTAACTTCAAAAATTGAAAATGTTATTGAATCATAGTGCCTTAAGAGAAACCTGTGAGCGTTAATCCCAGTCACTCATTTTGTTGATTAAATACATTAACCTAAGAAGTTAATTGCTTGGGGCTTCCATGGTGGCTCAGACAGTAAAGAATCTGCCTGCAATGTGAGAAACATGGGTTCAGTCCCTGGGTTGGGAAGATCCCCTGGAGAAGGGAAAGGCTACCCACTTCAGCTCTCTTGCCTGGAGAATTCCATGGACAGACAAACCTCACGGGCTATGTAGTCTGTGGGTCACAAAGAGTCAGACATGACTGAGCAACGAAGCACAAGTGAATTGGTCAAGAACAGAAATAATCGCAGATTTTGAACTAGAGTACAGATTTTCTTATTCTTAGCTGCTTAATTTTAAATAGAAGTAATAGAAATACTCATAGTTGATAAAATCCTTGGTTGCCTTTGATTCAGCCTCTTGGTTTAGCACTTGAACATTGTCCCTTTTCAGATTTATGAGGCTAACTTCTTTCTATACTCAGGGCCTTGACATTTTCTTCTCATAAGTTCATGTTTTTATGTATCTGCTCTCCTGATATATTTGGGATAGAGCCAAGGATTAATTCATTTGAACAGTTTTTTTTTTTTAAATCTGTTTTTGAAGATATTTACTTCTTGAGCCTTCATGGTGTAATATGAACTGGTAGTCAGCCATGTTGCTGTTTAGTTGCCAAGTCGTGTCCAGCCCTTTGTGACCCTGTGGACTGTGGCCCCCCGCGCTGGCTCCTCTGTACATGGGATTTCCTTGGCAGGAATACTGGAGTGGGTTGCCGTTTCCTTCTGCAGAGGATCTTCCTGACCAAGGGATCAAACCCACATCTCCTGTGTTGGCAGGTAGATTCTCCAGGCCAGAATATTAGAGTGGGTAGCTGTTCCCTTCGCCAGTGGATCTTCCCAACCCAGGGGTTAAACCCAGGTCTCCCGCATTACAGGTGGATTCTTACCAGCTGAGCCACCAGGGAAGCCCAAGAACACTGGAGTGGGTAGCCTATCCCTTCTCCAGTGGATCTTCCTGACCCAGGAATCGAACCAGGGTCTCCTGCATTGCAGGTGGATTCTTTACCAACTGAGCTATCAGGGAAGCCCCTGATATAAATCTTCAATTTATATAAGGGTAATTGGGCATTTCAAAGGGAGAATAGGGGAGTAGAAAGAGGGGTGAGTGGAACCTAAGTAGAGTCAGGGAAGTGAAAAATTACAAAGAATTGATCAGTGTAAATGTAATTAGGCCAGCTTTCTCAACTGCTTAGAATTTTATTCTCCCACAAAGCCTGAGACCCTATCCTTCCTGATGACTACATTTTGGAGGAATAGCTTTCCTACCCTTGAGAAAGACACTTCTGAATAGTGGACACACTCACATCTTACAGGGACAAAGGAAGGCTCCACCACTGTAAGCCCTTTCTAGTCAAACCTCTTGAAGAGGGTGACCTGTCACAGGTGTTGCCTGAAACAAACAGTAGATTCTTTCAAGGGAGGCTAGAGTCTAGAGTCTCCTTGAATTGTTAAAACTGTGTTACTGTTTGTTAAAGTGTTTTCATTTGGGGAAGAGTGGGGTGGAAAAAATCTTTGTACTTGTATTTTTATAGCCAAGGTTGAGGCTTGGTCCAGAAGACAGCTCAGAGGAGCCTTACTTGAGTTTGGGCAAGGAGAAAATCCTTGTCATTATATTCATGGGTGAACAGTGTAAGAGTAGTGTAGCTAATTCCAAGGTTGGACTGAATACAGAATTTCATTTTATATTTCAGTTTTGAAACTGTCAGAGCCACTTGAAGCACTCCAGAGAGGAGTCAGATAGCGGCCTTTTAAACACTGGAATTAACAGTTTTTTGTTTTTCATTGTGTTATTAGCTTTTATCAACAAAAGTATTTTGAAATCCATTAAGATCACTTCAAATTGAATGTGTCCAAAATGATTTACAGTGAACATTATCTCCTCACATTGAATGATAGAGAAACAAACAGAAGAATGTGTCATTTATTGTAGCAGACAGAGCATAGTCAAATTTATTAAAATATTTTGTTTTTAGCCTAATTTACTTGGTTAATGCTAGTTATTTGTTTAGTTAACTAAGTCTTAAGTTCTCCTTTTAAAATTCACTTAGTATCAGAACAACCTAAGATATTTTAAGCCAAAGATTTGAACAAACAATATTTTTATTACTGGTAATACATGTGTTTCTAGTCTTAAAGATTTTTAGGATTGAAATTATTTGGTGGAAGGGAAAATAGTATTAAGCCTCTTAGCTATGCATGGCTGTCTAGTTGCTTTCCTTAAAACTTAAAATAATTTGTACATAAAATGTAGTATATGAGAGTGCCCATTTGGAAATATTTGCTATACTAATAGATAAAAAGATGAATATTTTTCTTACCAGAACATTTCTTTAACTTTTAAGTCAGATGTTTATTGATCAATCATATTTCATAATTTGTGATTGTCATTTTCTTACTATTTTTTTTTTTACTGGTTTGTTCCTTTTATTCCTCACCAATTTGTGAAAGCTATTTTTTTCTTCCAGCTAATCATTTACCTCCTTATTTTTTGTTCCCAGTTTTTATTTACAGAAGTTTAATATTATTTCAGTCATTAAAGTTTATATTCATTTTCTATTATTACTAAGCTCAAGAAATCCCTTCCAATACTTACATTTAATAATTATCCATTTTCTTCCACATTGTAGCTTTATTTTTACTTTAATTTTTTTTCATAAATTCTGAAATTTATTTTGTTACATAATAGGAGATGGGAACCTAGCACACGAGCTCATAGTATGATGTGATGGAAAGACTTAGAATTCAGAAAACCTGGTTATTCTTGAGACTGTTCCTTACAAGCTTTTGTAACCTAATGTACTCATTCTTTTCTAAAATCCTGTTATCCTATTTATGTGTATGTTGGCCAGCTTCCAGAGTGGCCCTTATATATTCCTATCTTCTATTTCATACATTTCTGTAGGCCCCTCCCACATTAAAATATAGATGTCTGTGTGAAAAACAGAATATGCAGAAGTAATGGTATATGACCTCCAAGACTTGATCAGTGGAGAGATTTCAGCTTTTGCCCTGGTCTCTTAGATGACTCACTCCAGGAAACAAGTCACCATTGTGAAGACTGTCGACAAGTTCATGGAGGGGCCCAGGTGGAGAGGAAACTGAGGCCGCTTCATCAATGCCAGCTTGTCAGCTCTGTGCATGAGTCACCTTTTAGGCAGAGTTTCCCACCCCTCCCAAACTCTTGGCCCACAGAAACTATGAACAAGACTAAGTGGCTGTTGTTATTTTAAGTGACTGAATTTTAGGATAATTTGTTCCTTTGCAATAGATAGTACTATATGCAAGCACTTTTAAAAAACAGCTTTAGAATGTAACTGTGAGCTCCCCGTCTAATTCTATAAAATGCCGTGAAGACCAGAATTTTTGAAGATCTCTTGTTTTCTGTGGTGCAGAAAGAGTATATGTTTTTGACAAGCCCATGGTGAAAGACTGTTCTTTTGCCCAATCAAAACTGAGGAAGAAGACTTCCTGGTGCTTCAGCGTATGGGAATCCACCTGCCATTGCAGGAGACACGGGTTCCATCCTTGGTCTGGGAAGATCCCACGTGCCGTGGAGCAGCCCAGCCCCTGCACCAGCCCTTGTGTCACAGCTCCTGAAGCCTGTGCAGCTGGAGTCCACATGCCTCAGCCACCGAGGCTGCGTGCTGCAGCTGCTAAAGCCTGAGGGCCTGGAGCCTGTGCTCCGTCAGAGGGGAAGCCCGCGCATCGCAAGGAAGGGTGGTCCCTGCTCGCCACGACCAGAAAGCCCGAGTGCAGCAGCGAGGACCAGCGCAGCCAGTCAGCGGATGAGACCAGGAGTGTCTAGGAGGCAGGAGGAGAATCAGCTACTGCCTTGCAGGTTTCCTGAGGACAGCCCTATCTCATTAGTTGATTTTAAACTTTATTAAGCACCTGCCTTTTGTCAAATACTGAGTACACACCACTGAATTAGATCTCTCCTCTCTTGGAGCTTCACTTCAGTTGGGGAGGTGGACTCCCGCTCCCAGTTCTGGTGGTAAATCTGTTGAAGGAAATAAGTGAAGTGATGGTAGGGAAGAGGCCTGCTTCAAGCTAATCCAGGTTTATCCTACTTTCCCAGAGTGCAGTATCTGACACACACCATGCATTCGCATACTGAATGAACAAATACATCAGAGTTGGTTTGTTTATACAATAATGGAATAATACCCTCTTATTCCACCCCCCCACACATAGAATTATTTATGTGATAGTTCTCAGCTTAATGACTCATAAATGTTATATCCCAGTCTTCCGTGTTTAGAATTGTGAAAGGCTCCATGTTATAAAGAACCTCCCACTGCAGAACAATTAGGTCCTAAATAGGCCTTGATGAGTTTTGCAAAGAGGCAAGGGTGGTTTGCAAGGCCCTTCTTCTTTGAAAAAAAAAAAAAAAAAAGGCAAAGAAAACTTATGAGCTAGAGTTATATTAGTGGATGATGCTGAGCAGTTTTAACTGACAGCCTAATGGGGAGCTGAGCTTAGACTCCTGTAGTGGGGAATCTTCACACCACTGACACAGTAAGAAACAGACCCTGCCTGTACTAAAGCCTAAAGGTTACCCTTACATTAAGATCAGAAAATGAACTCACCATCAAAGATTACAAATTACAAAAAGTCACCCATAAGCAGAGGTTGGCAAACATTTTCTCTAAAGGACCAGATGGTAAATATTTAGTCTTTGCAGGTTATATAATCTCTGTTGCACCTATTTAGCTCTTCCATTGTAGTCAGAAAGCAGCCATCGAAAATATGTACATGAATGAACATGGCTGTGTTCAGATAAAACCTTATTTACAAAAGCAGGTAATGGGCCAGATTTGGCCTGTGGTGTATAGTTTCCTGAGCCCTGGATTAGCGGGTGGAGTAGCGGAGATATTTTAAGAGATAATGGCTGTAGGGTTTTTGAACACTGATGAAAAATAAATCCATGATTCATGATATTGAGAGCAAGATGATAAAGAGGAAGTCACGTTTCATCCAAGTGAAATACCTGACACCAGTGGACAGGGAGGCCTGGCGTGCTGCGATTCTTGGGGTCGCAGAGTCGGACGTGACTGAGCGACCAAACTGAACTGAAAGACCAGAACCATCTGTAGAGCAAAATAGGTCATTTGTGAAGATTTATAAATCAGACTTAACATAATTAAGAGTACTAGGGTAAAACAGTAGAAAAATACCTCCAAAGAGTGAGAGATACTATCGACACTAAGTGGGCATGCCCAGGAAGTCTTTCAAGGACGAGAACCCAAATGTTTACAGGTTAGGAAAAAAAATGAGAGGGAGAACAAGACGATGGAGGAGCAGGTGGACGTGGAGCACATCTGTCTCCACGGATACATCAGGAGTACGCCTTCTGACACAGAAGTGCATGCAGAACACCAGCCGAGAGCTGACAGGAGGACCTGAGCAGTGGAAAAGGATATACAGACCCACGCAAAACTCGGTAGGATGAAGGAACTAGGGGGAAAAACAGGAGTGTTAGTAGGACTGGACCTGCTCTCGGCGGGTTGGGGAACTGAAGCAGGGGTTCGATCCCCACATGGGGGCAGTTGTCTGTCAGAGGAGAAACATTTAAGGCTGACAGTGAAACAGCTGATCTGTGGCAGCCTAAATGGAATGAGAATCAGACAGTCCTTGCTGCAGCCAAACATACGCTGGACAGGGACGAGGGTCCCCTAGACGGCACAGCAGCTGGGAGCTGGAGTTTACGGATTGTGGAGCAATTCCAGAGTGAGGGCTGCTGTTAACTGTGGAGAGACAGGTCGAGGGGATGTGAGGAATGAGATCGTGGTGGGAAACACCTGTGGAGGAAAGCTGGGCAGCCACGGAAGCAAGGCAGTACTGCTGAGTCATGCATAGCGGGTGGAGCCATCACCATAGCCTCTCTCTCCCCACAGCCAGCATCAGCAGCTGAACAATAGAGAGGCTGGCCCATCAAACGCCTGAGGCACTGATCTATAGAGTAGGACCCCACCCAGGGTGCCCCTTTAAGTCCTGACGCACCGATCTACAGAGTAGGATTCCAGCCTGGGGGGCCCCCTCTAGGTGCCTGACGCACTGAACAGAGAAGGAGCCCAGACGAGGGACCCTCCTAAGTGCCTGAATGGGCAGAGCTATGGAGAAAGATGGCCCAAAAAGGCCTGATCGCCAGCTACAAGAGGTTCAAAAAAAGGCTCTGGTAGGGCCATAACTTGGAGAAGGCGATGACACCGCACTCCAGTATTCTTGCCTGGAAAATCCCATGGATAGAGGAGCCTGGTGGGCTGCAGTCCATGGGGTCACGAAGCGTCGGACATGACTGAGCAACTTCACTTTCACTTTTCAGTTTCATGCATTGGAGAAGGAACTGGCAATCCACTCCAGTGTTCTTGCCTGGAGAATCCCAGGGACGGGAGAACCTGGTGGGCTGCGGTCTATGGGGTTTGCACAGAGTTGGACATGACTAAAGCAACTTAGCAGCCTCAGGGCCATAACTCCTGCGATGGAGACAGTCCAAGTCCCTGCACACTTGGCACCACCAGGGTCCCTGCAGCTGCAGCAGCTGTGCCACCTTCATGCTCAGCCTTCACTGGGGCAGGGCTGCCACAGGCAAAAAAAGTCTTGCATCTGCACAGGAGTCGCTTCGGTTGTTTCCAACATTTTGTGGTCCTGTGGACTGTGGCCTGCCAGGCTTCTCTGTCAGGGGGGTTCTCCAGGCAAGAACACTGGAGTGTATTGGCCAATACTGGTTGCCGTATCTTTCTAGAGCGCTATGTTTCCTGCTGCCGTAGCCGCTAACTCCTTCGAGTACCTGATGCTGCCAGAACCCCTGTGACCCAAGCAGCTGCACCACCTCCACACCTGGCCCTCACTGAGGCAGACCCAAGTCCTCCAGGGCAGCCTCAGGAGCAAACCCCAGTGGACGACCCACGTAAAGAAAGAAAAGGTGGAAATAAAACTACAGTTGAAACCCAGGGGTAGTATAGGTAAGGAAGAAGACCCAAAACCTTCCCACCAACTGTACAAGCTGCGGATTAATCGCACGATCAACTAGGCACACTCGTGTCTATGGAACATATAAAAGGAAATTGAGAGCCCCCATGAAAGAAAACGCACTAGTTCTGATAGCTGTGGACATTGGAGGCAAGAACACATGGGAGTAGGACCAGAGTAGAATCTGGGCTGCGCCCACAGCAGGTCCAGAGACCAGCACAGTGTTGGAGGGCATCCCAGGCAGGTGAGGTGGACTGTGACTCCCAGTGAGAGAAAGGGCTGACAGCAATGACTCAAGAAAAACATTTATTATGCTTACGTTTTAACTTGTTCTGCACGTTCTTCTGTTTTTTTTTTTTCTTTTCTTTTCTGTTCCTTTTATTCCTCCTCTGTTGTAGTTGTCGATTTTACTGGCAATATGAAATCCAGTTAAGCTTTTGAACTTTTTTTCCCCCTCACTCACATTTTTTATTGTTGTTATAAACCTCTGCTTCTATGTTGGGCTTTTGCAGCTCTGTGGAGTTTTCCTTTTTTTTTTTTCAATCTTCCTTTCTCTTCTCTTAATTTTAATTTTTTCTATCTTTATTCCTTTGTTTGCTTTCCCTACTGTTCTTTTCCTCTTGCAGTTAATCTTTAATGTGTATATATCTTCTTTATCTATGTGTATCTAACTTTGCATTTCTCTTCTTTCTTTTCTTTCTCCCCTTTCCTCTCAACAGGTTTGTTTTGCTTTCATTGGTTTATTCCCCAGTTGGCACCTTGCTTTAGTCTTGTTTTCCAGTTTGTGCGTTAGTTAATTTTGTTCTGGTAGATATAATTTTTGGTTTCCTTTGTTCTCTGGGTCAATCTATTGTACTTTAATTTTGTTGACTGTTTTTTGCTTATGGGAGTAAATGTATATGTGTATATTCAGCCACATTTTTTATTGTTATAAACCTCTGCCTTTATGTTGGGCTTTCTTGAAGTTCTGTGGAGTTTTCCTTTTCTCTTCCATTTTTTAAAATAATTTTAATTAAAAAAATTTTTTTAAACCTGTTATATGTTTTCTACACTTATTCCTTTGTTGCCTTTCCTATTGTTCTTTTCACCTTGCAATTAATCTTTAATATATATAAATCTTTATCTAGCTTTTCAAATTTGCATACCTGTTCTTTCTTTCTTTTCTTTCCTCTCAACATATTTGTTAGTTTTGTTTTCATTGCTTTATTCCACACTTGACACCTTGCATTAGTTTTCCAGTTTGTGCTTTAGTTAGTTTTGTTCTTACCTGATAAATATATCTT
This sequence comes from Aepyceros melampus, assembly GCA_006408695.1. Taxonomy (NCBI): domain Eukaryota; kingdom Metazoa; phylum Chordata; class Mammalia; order Artiodactyla; family Bovidae; genus Aepyceros; species Aepyceros melampus. Next base: position 39,055 of record SJXQ01007545.1, read on the forward strand.
TGATTTCCTTTCTTTGCAAGGTCAGTCTACTGTATTTTATTTTTGCTGGACTGTTTTGACTTTGCTCATGGGTGTATATGTATATTCCATTATTTTAATTATTATTTGCCTGATTGTGTAATGGCTGTTTGTCTGGGGTTAACCATTGGTTTATTTGGATGTTTGTTTTAATCTCACTTAATGTCATAACAGACCACTTGTGGAATCTTCATTCCTGACCAGAGATCAAGCACTGAGCCTTTGCAGTAGGAGCACTGACTCCAAGACCCTAGACTACGAGAGAACTAACCCTCAGTTCAGTTCAGTCACTCAGTCATGTCTGACTCTTTGCGACCCCAAGAATTGCAGCACGTCCCACCTCCCTGTCCATCACCAACTCCTGGAGTTCACTCAGACTCACGTCCATCAAGTCGGTGATGCCGTCCAGCCATCACATCTTCTGTCGTCCCCTTCTCCTCCTGCCCCCAATCCCTCCCAGCATTAGGGTCTTTTCCAATGAGTCAACTCTTCGCATAAGGTGCCCAAAGTATTGGAGTTTCAGCTTTAGCATCAGTCCTTCTAGTAAACACCCAGGACTGATCCCTTTTAGAATGGACTGGATGGATCTCCTTGCAGTCCAAGGGACTCTCAAGAATCTTCTCCAGCACCACAGTTCAAAAGAATCAGTTCTCCGGTGCTCAGCTTTCTTCACAGTCCAACTCTCACATCCATACATGACCACAGGAAAAACCATAGCCTTGACTAGACGGACCTGTGTTGTCAAAGAAATATCTCTGCTTTTGAATATGCTATCTAGGTTGGTCATAACTTTTCTTCCAAGGAGTAAGCGTCTTTTAATTTCATGGCTGCAGTCACCATCTGCAGTGATTTTGGAGCCTAAAAAAATAAAGTCTGACACTGTTTCCACTGTTTCCCCACCTATTTCCCATGAAGTGATGGGACCAGATGCCATGATCTTCGTTTTCTGAATGTTGAGCTTTAAGCCAACTTTTTCACTCTCTTCTTTCACNTCTCTCCCTGGGCTAAACCAAGGTGCTGGCCAGGACTGTGTTCTCATCTGGGGCTTAGGATCTTTTCCCAAGCTCCCTGTTGGCTGCCAGAATTCAGTTCGTTGTAGCTGTTGTACTGGAGTCCCATTTTTTTTTGCTAACTGTTGGCAGCTAGAGGCTGTTTCGCTTTCTTGCCATGTGACTCTTCCATACATAGGGTGGACACAACATGAGTGTTTCCCCAAGGCCAGCAGGAGACTCACTTCTAATCACTTAGGGAATTCTGGATGCTAAACTGTTGACACAGTTGGAAAAGAAAACAAACAAACAAATAAAAACCAGAAGAAAAAAAAACAACCCTACACCATTAATGTCACCATCATCTCATCAGAACTGTGCTCAGGCATCAGGAAGCAGTCAAACTCAGATCAGCAAATACAAGTTTTTCAAAATTCACATTTCCACTGGAAAGCTTGAAATTTGTCACTGGAAACAAAAGCTAAGAATCATTTTCCTTGGAGTTACAGGGTTCCTTTGTGCACGTTCCCCCAAGACAGTGATAGTTGGATAAACAAATTGAGATAACCTTGGCTTGTCAGTTGTTCTTTAAGGAAAAGTGGTGCTTCCTGAATAATGTGGCTAGTTGCATCATCCTTGATACAATCCTTATTATCATATTTTTAGCTTTAAGACCCTTGCTGGTGGGTGGGGTCAGTAAGATCAACAATATTTTCATAATAATACTGAATTATTTACTTTTTGTTGTATTGACAGCTTTGCACAAGCAGTGGTGAGGTGAATGAGCTGACTGGCCCCTTAGCAGGAGTCAAGGCAAGGTCTTCATGCTGGATGAGTGGCGGCCCCAGTTTATCACCAGTCAAAGAAAAAAATACAGTTGAACTTAGGAGTGTTCATGATGGAACAGTGGCAATCATATATTTTATTAAATCTTGACCCTCAAATATGCATGTTTTCCTATTTTAAGTGAGAAAATGGAAAGCACACAGAAAACTTTCTTAAATATTTATAGCTGACTATCTTTTGCTTTGTACTTTTATATTGCTTTAATGTTGAGAAAACTTTAATTCCTTAACATACTTGATAAATATTGTATGCATTTTATTATGTGCTTTGAAAAAATACTTAAATTTTCAATCACTTAGAGTTTCATTTTCTTTGTTGTATTAAGGAAAATCTAACATTTCCCCTCAAATTTTAAGTTATCTCAACATCACTGTCTTAGAATGCTTTATAATGGAAAGCACACAGAAAACTTTCTTAAATATTTATAGCTGACTATCTTTTGCTTTGTACTTTTATATTGCTTTAATGTTGAGAAAACTTTAATTCCTTAACATACTTGATAAATATTGTATGCATTTTATTATGTGCTTTGAAAAAATACTTAAATTTTCAATCACTTAGAGTTTCATTTTCTTTATTGTATTAAGGAAAATCTAACATTTCCCCTCAAATTTTAAGTTATCTCAACATCACTGTCTTAGAATGCTTTATTTTATTTTACATTTCAACATGTAACTTGAAGAACCACAAATCTGGAATAAATTCAGACATAGTAAATAAAATACTTCTTTTGCTGCTGCTGCTGCTAAGTCGCTTCAGTCGTGTCCGACTCTGTGAGACCCCAGAGATGGCAGCCCACCAGGCTCCCCTGTCCCTGGGATTCTCCAGGCAAGAACACTGGAGTGGGCTGCCATTTCCTTCTCCAAAGCATGAAAGTGAAAAGTGGAAGTGAAGTCACTCAGTCGTGTCCTGACTCCTAGCGACCCCATGGACTGAAGCCTACCAGGCTCCTTCATCCATGGGATCTGCCAGGCAAGAGTACTGGAGTGGGGTGCCATTGCTTCTCCAATATTTCTTTTAGGTGACCTGAAATTCTGAACAGAAAGAAACATTTTAAAGAATCTCTTTTTAAGTAACATGGAAACTTACAACACCATATGTAAAATAGATAGCCAAAGGGAATTTGCTGTATGACTCAGGGAACTCAAACAGGTCCTCTGTGATAATCTGGAGGGGTGAGATTGGGAGGGAAATGGGAGGGCAGTTCGGGAGGGAGGGGACATGGGTGTACCTATGGATGATTCTTGCTGATGTTTGACAGAAAACAACAATATTCTTTAAAGCAATTATCCTTCAATTAAAGAATAAATGACAAAAAATTCTTTAATTAAACTCCTAAATTCAAGACAAAATTTCATTGTTATAGCATAGTTTATATTTGTCCAATTTTATTTAATCATCTAAATCTCAAGTGATACTTTTATTATAATATTTATTGAAAATATTAAATATGGTATAAAATAGATTTATGGTATTTGACAGCATAGCCTACATTTGAAAACAGTATATAAAGAGAAGATAACTGAATTTGGAGTCAAATGTCTTCTTGAATACTTGAACTATGCCACTTAGAAGTTAAAAGTTCTGAAGCAGGGTGTTTTTTATTTGTTTTTGCTTGTTTTTAGCTTTTCTGAACTTCAGGATCTTCCTTAACATGTAAAGTCAGGTCTAATTATTACCTACCCCTGCTGATATGCTGTGAGGTTTGGATAGAGACCATACTGTTTGTAGTAGCTGCCCAATAATTGCTAGTGAAGGTAACTACCACTTGTCATGATGTCCATTTAGGATAGTCCATTCTGAGGTATGACTCACAAATGCGCATTCAGAAAAGAGACCTTTTTGCAGTTTGGGAATATTTATGAGAAATTTCTCCCCAAACTAAAGTTTTTTGTGAATAATAGAACACAACTTTGGTACATGTCTTCTATATTTTTTGATAGAACTAGTATAGTATGAGCAATTTGCAAATTATATTTTTGAGTAAAGGTATTTTCCTCTTCTGTATTAGTTTTGGGTTGGCAAAAATTTCATTCCAGTTTTTCTGTAAGGTGTTATGAAAAAACCCAAATGAACTTTTTAACCAACCCACAATAATTTGCATGTTGTTTATCAAAAATAATTTAAAATCATATCACATTGAAAATAAACTAAATTTTTTCAAGTTAAACTATCAAAAAAGATTATGAAAATGAAATGAAAATTTGCTAGGAGAGGTGACATGAATATACATCTATAATTAGATAGACAACTTAATCTTGTTCTGATACACTTTTTAAAGAAAGTTTTCACATATTTAATGAAAACAAATATTTCCATAGAAGAGAAATAAACTCTTAAAATTATTTTCAGTAGATATAGGGAGTAAAACTACATATAAACTTGTAAGTTAAGTTATAAAAATTGTGTAGAGTTTTCTCAGGTCGTATTTCATATGCCAAAAAAAATACATCTTTTGTGGATTTAAAACTATTTAACAGGCATTTTATACATCTAAAAGGTCATGTCTTTTATGATTGACTTTGCTGATTTAAAGTAAAATAAGTGTTTTCAAACATACTGTTTATGTTGTATTGTTAGAAAATTAAATTTAGTCTTGTGTAATAAGCAGTCCAGCAACTTTAATAGATTTGCCACATTGATAAAAGATAGACAAATTAGAAGGCTGACTTCCGCATTTATTTTCTGAAAGCTAAGGGCACACAAGCTAAACATTTCAAATGCACATTTTGCTCTGAAAGCATTAGATCTATTAGGACAGGCAGGGTGGAACTCTGCTCATTGAATGCCCCCATGATAAGTCATGAGTTTTAGGGCTAAGCCGAGCTGGCATGCAAAAGGGGTTGCTGTTGATCTTTTATACTAATTTTGGATTAATTGTGATCTACAGCACTGCGTAAACATGCTATCCTAGTGCTTTAGCTTCTCCACAGCTAAACATTAATCCTTCTTAATGCTCTAAGTCAACTTTTAGTCCTTAGAAGAATTTACCTTAATCTCTGGCTAGTAAGTTAACTGATTTACAAAACATAATCCATGAGCCCGAATCTTAAGGATGTGTGAACAGGCAGCAACCTACCTTTACACAATTCACTGGACCGGGTTCTTTGCAACACAAGCTGGTGAAGGAGATGATCCCCAACTGTACATTTTTAACAATGGTTATTTTGTTATTTTTAATATACCAGTTCAATAACCGAACTTAAGTTTATTTGATATTATTTGTGTGTGCATGCACGTGCACACATGTGTGTGTGCGTGTGTGGTTGCCGTTTGTGATCTTATACGTGCTTATTTTAATAGGAGTCAATTACTTTTCTGTTTTGTTTTTTTTTTTTCTCCTTTTAGATCTTTGCAACTAATGTAGTCAGTCATCTGAATTAGTGACAGATCTCTTTTCATGCTTAGGTACCATTTTATTTTATTTCCTAATTATTTAAACATGTGCATTATGATCATGGAAAACTGCCCTACATACTACGTCTGGTTTTAGTCTTTCAAAGTGGAATACGACCATCAGTATTAGTGATGACAACCTCAGATGGTTCTGTAATGTAGTTTGGTTTTAAAATCATTCATGTTGCTTGATTTTTTAATTTGAAACCCATTTGACTGTTGGGGTCTTCAAGGGTATGTTCTTTCTTACTTCCAGCCAGCCAGGCACATTTATATTTGGTGGTCTGCTCTGTCCCACGGAACTCAGGCTTCTCTGATTTCTTCCATACTCCCTAATCGATTAAGGTTTCTCTCAAATTACTAAAGTTAGATTTGTCAGGTCTCCCAGCGTTGATGGGTGACGTCTTGTATATAGTTTGTAAGTATAATTCTTCTTTACCAAACTCTTTAACTCCAGAGACATTTTCATCCCAGAATTATAAATGCTCATAGTTTCTCCCTTGAGCTTGCAGAGATTTGGGGAGTTTTCAGTCTTTGTCAGTGTAACCATTGGACCCCTGTAGCTTATTCACATAAATGGCAAGCACAGCCTGGAAATGGAGGCAAACATGTGGCAGAAGTAGCCTTGTTGCTTCAGTGGGGAGAACATGCATAGGGTATTTTGCACTCAAGATTTTATCTTCTTCCCTAGAATAGATCACTCTTTCTGCCCATAAATATTTCTTCTGGATGATGCATATCTGTGAAGATATTTGTGCACGGGTGGACACTCCCTTGCACACACTTGATTTGGTGTCAGCTGCTGGATGGACAAGGAAACCCTCATTGTGTGCCTCACCCAGATGAGGGAATACTGGAGAAAGCTGTCCTGGTGGGCCGAGCCCAATGCTGGATGGTCATGATGTGCCCTGCCCCAGTGCAGGTTGCTAAGTCGTGTCCAACCCTTTGCGACCCCATGGAATGCAGCATACCCAGGCTTCCCCATCCTTTATTATCTCCAGGAGCTTACTCAAACTCATGTCCATTGAGTCGCTGATGCCATCCAACCATCTCATCCTCTGTCACCTCTTTCTCCTCCTGCCCTTGATCTTTCCCATCTCTAGGGTCTTTTCCACTGAGTCGGCTCTTTGCCTCAGGTGGCCTCAATTCAGACTTTGGAAGATGTACTTAGAGGGATTATTTTGTCATGAGGACTGCCTGATAGGAGGAGGAAGAGACCTAGTAGGCAAAGATGAAATCTTGGGAGCAGAGGGGTGCTGTTGTTGCTGTTTAGTTGCTCAGTCATGTCCAACTCTTTTGCAACCCCATGGACTATAGCCTGCCAGGATTGTAGCCTTCTATCCATGGGATTTCCCAAGCAAGAATACTGGAGTGGGTTGCCTTTTGCTTCTCCAGGGGATCTTCCTGACCCAGGAATTGAACCCACATCTCCTGTAATGGCAGGCATATTCTTTACCACTGAGCCATCAGAGAGCAGGGGGTAGGAGCTGCTAAAGGAAGTTAGTGAAGGATTGAACCACACAGGTGTGAAGTGGCACTCTCTCCTGAGCAGTCCTCATGGCAAGTGTGCAAGGATAGGGACAGGGGCATGTCAACAGCAAGCCCTCTTTGGAGAATAATTTAAAATTTTGGTGCTTTTGCTTTAGATATAGGATTAGACCCATAAATTGTGGTATTTCAGCATCCTGCCTTATTCTGCTGTGATTCTCTTCAGGTGGCCTCCAGGCCTGGTAAGCTGTGATACTTTATCCAGCCTTGTGTGAAGGTGATGAGAATAAAGATGTAGGGGAGTGAAGGGAGCTCCCTGCCCCAGCCTGTTGGAGCATTCCGTCAAGGGAAGCTGTGGATCTTTAGTTTGGAGGCTGTGAGCAGTGGCAAGTGCATGTGGAAAAAGCCAGGCAGAACTGTGATATGAAAGGGAGCTGCCAGGGGGAAGGCTCAGGAGTGAACATTCATGCACTATTAACATTTACTGAGCATATCTTCTGCGCTCAGCCCAGTTTGAGGCACTTTGGATAAGCCAACAGGGAGCAAACGAAGGTTCCTGATCTTGTAGGGACTATATTCTAGCAGATGATGAGGGTGGGGACAGGAAGTAAACACAAGATGTGATAAATATGTTATGTTAGAGAATGAGAAGTGTCATGGGACAAAAAAAGAACAGAGCAGGATGAGGGAGATGGGGAGCCCTAGGGAGGACAGAGGATGACCTCTCAAATAGCTTGTCCGAGGAGGTCTAGTTGAAATGGTCTTAACTTTGGGAAGAACTTGGAGCTGCTAAGAGAGTAGGTGATGAGCTTATTTGGAGGAAGAATGTTCCTCCAAATAAGACAGAGGTAACAGCAAGTGGAAATTTCCTAAGGAGGGTGTGTACCCAGGTTTTCCTGAGGAGCAGAAAGGAAGGCAGGGCTAATGCGCGTGCGAGAGAGCACGAATGGAGTGGAAGGAGGAAGGTCCATGGTGACCTGGGATCTTGTCTGGTAGAACTTTTAGGCCTTTGCCATGACCTGAACTTTTATTCTGATCAAATTTCCAGCAAGTGACATATCCTGACTAAACTTCCTGAGAGGACCTATGATTTCTTTGTTGAGAATTGACTGTCAAGAGGTAGAGGTTGAAGCAGGGAAAACACTGGGAACTCACGCACATTCCAGAGAAGAGCAGTGTATTTTTGCTAGATGAGTTTCACTTTCTTTCAAAATATGAACTTTTTTAATTTAGGTTTTAGTTCAGTTCAGTTCAGTCACTCAGTCATGTCCGATGCTTTGCGACCCCATGAATCGCAGCACGCCAGGCCTCCCTGTCCATCACCAACTCCCGGCGTTCACTCAGACTCACGTCCATCGAGTCAGTGATGCCATCCAGCCATCTCATCCTCTGTTTTCCCCTTCTCCTCCTGCCCCCAATCCCTCCCAGCATCAGAGTCTTTTCCGATGAGTCAACTCTTCTCATGAGGTAGCCAAAGTACTGGAGCTTCAGCTTTAGCATCATTCCTTCCAAAGAAATCCCAGGGTTGATCTCCTTCAGAAGGTTTTTAGAGATGGTGTAAAATGCTATTCTCAATTGTCTGAATTTAGTTTTTAGATGCTATGTAAAAGTTTGGTTATAGTTTCCTTAACTAATGCTTATTTTTCTTTTTTCACATTCCTGATTTACATATCATGAGCTAAAGTGCATATTTCATTTTAAATTCTACTCCTGAATTCTACAGATAAGTAGTTCCTATAGGGAGATCAAACCAGTAAATCCTAAAGCACATCAATCCTGCATATTCATTGGAAGGACTGATGCTGAAGCTCCAATACTGTTGGCAACCTGATGTGAAGGGTCGACTCATTGGAAAAGACCCTGATGCTGGGAAAGATTGATGATAAGAGGAGAAGGGGGTGACAGAGGTTGAGATGGTTGGATGGCATCACTGACTCAGTGGACATGAGTGTGAGCAAACTCGGGGAGATGGGTAAGGACAGGGAAGCCTGGTGTGCTGAAGTCCACGGAATCACAAAGTCTGAAATGACTTAGTGACTGAACAACAAATAATCTTTTGTATTAGTGGCTCATAATACCAAGAGAAAAGCTATCATTTACTGGCAATTTCTGGCAGTAGGACTAGTGCCATAAAAAGCGGTGAAATGAGGTGGGAGGTGGGGAGTGGAGCGAACAAGAGGAATATAAATATTGCGATGAAGATCTGATAATAAAGTATGAAAAGTCTGAAGGTAACAATGAATACAGGGTGCCTTGCTTTAAGAACAAAGATACATAGAAATTCACATGTCCAAGGCAGAATATCTAGTTTGATACACACAGATCAGATTGTTAAACCTTCCAACTTTACAGGTGAGGAAATAGGTGTCTGGGAGAGCCACGTGGGAGAGTTCTGCCTACAGCGCAGATTTCTTATATCCTGGTGTGTTCCCTGCTGTGCTCTCCCCCTGCTAGTCAATTAAAGAGGGGTGATTATGGCGTTGTAAAACTGTTACTCTTTAAGCAGACAGTTCCCCTAGTGATTTTAAATATTTTACAGACCATTAACTAAGCATTAAAAAGACCAGTGGCTCTAGGAACATCTATCCAGCTCTTGAAAATATCAATGAATTAGAAAGAAATAAGAATTTTTGAAATTGGTATTTTAGTTAATAAGAAAATATGATTTTATTAAATATCAATGAATGTGTAACTGGTAAGATCCCCTGGAGAAGGAAATGGCAGCCCACTCCAGCATTCTGGCTGGGAAAATCCCATGGACAGAGGAGCCTGGCAGGTTATAGTCCATGGGGTCACAAAGAGTCAGACATGACTTGGTGACTAAACAATAACAAGAGCCATCAGCTTAAGTATTTCTCTGTGGGCTTACAAACACTGGCATTCACATAAACTGCAAAGAAGATGGAGCCAGCTGGAGTCAAAGGACCCATCTCCATGCTCTGTCTGCCTAGCACAGGGTTCTTGATAAAGACTCTGGAATCGACTGTTAGATGAAATTCAGTTTAACATACCACCTATCCTTCCCACACAGAAGCCCAATGACAATACTACAAACGTATTTACATGTTATATACATCTTGCTCAGGATTTTCTTTACTATTCAAAAACTGAAATAATTTGGGGCTATTTTTTCAAACCTTGTAGTCACACAAAACATTCTTTGGTAACTAGGCAATTCAAAAGGAAATGTCACTTTTTAATGAGTGCAACCACCTGTACAAAAATCCTCAAATATATACCTACACATATATTTATTTGTGCTCTGTTGGTAAGAATCCGCCTGCAATGCAAGATAACCTGGTTCGATTCCTGGGTTGGGAAGATGCACTGGAGACGGGATAGGCTATCCACTCCAGTATTCTTGGGCTTCCCTGGTGGCTCAACTGGTAAAGAATCCACCTGCAATGAGAGACACCTGGGTTCAGTCCCTGGGTAGGGAAGATCCCCTGGAGAAGGGAACAGCTACTCACTCCTGTATTCTGGCCTGGAGAATTCCATGGAGTGTATAGGCCATGGGGTTGCAAAGAGTTGGACACGACTGAGTGACTTTCACTTCACTTTATATTTATTTATTCTCTCTAATGGTCTTCCTATTCCAAATGTCTGAGATGGGAAAAAGGGGGTGAGGAACAGAACAGTAAAAATGGAAATAGGAAGTTCTACTATTTTTCAACAATATCCTTCTCCATTTTGTGCATTTGTACTTTTGTAAACTGCTATATATTTGGATATAGAGAAGCAGTATGGCATAGTGTTTAGCAATATAGGCTCTTCAAAGCTATAACTGAGTTAAGTCTGGGTTTGGTGACATGGGGCTTAGCATAAGCAGCTCCATTTTGGGCCTGTTGTCTTGTTTTTAACAGTATTCAACATGGCTGGGATATACACTTAAATGGTCAGAGTGGTTTATTTTGTTATATATATTTTGCCACAATAAAAAAATGGAAATTGAAAAAAAAATATACGCTCTTGAGTCTGACACTTAACCTTAGACTCCAGTTCAGGCACCTCTTCTTAGTGGGTACACAGGAACTCATTTAGCCTCTCTCCAAAATGAATGTGACAACAGAACCTACTTACTTCATAAGGCTGTTGTGGGTACATTAATGGTTAGAACTTGAACACATAGTAAACTTTTATTAGAAGTGTTAAAATCATGGCTATATCTCTTTCCCCTATAATTGTGTTTTAGTTCAGGTGAGTAAGCTACAGTGCAAAATAACCCTTAAGTATGCTGTTCTGCTCTTTGACAATGAGCTTACAGTTGTAAATAATCATTGTCATCAAATATTTGCATAATGCATATAAGGAATGGATAAAAGGAAAATTCTGAAATGTAATAGATGAATTGCAACAAAATTTATACTGATTGATTCTAAAACTTCTCCCATCCCATTGCATTTAGATATTTTTGTCTAAAACCAAAGAGCTGGCTCCAATGAGTAAAAATGATAAGGCAGAGAGCAACCAAAACTTATTAAATGATACACATTTGAAAAAACTGTTTAAAAGTGTGTATACTTATATAAAAGAATTTACGGTTACTGATTTAAATTATAGGACCACAAAAATTTAAAGCTGACACTAGGGAGCTAGGGAGCAAAATTTCAATCCATAACTATAAAGATACAGAAGCAAATGTGCAGGGTGGTCTACCACTTATTTTTGTTGTGAGGCAGCCCTTGTTCACCTCTCTTGGGCTTTCCTTCCATTGGGAGGCAAATTTGGGCTGAGTTACTTCAGTTGTGTCCGACTCTGCTGCAGCCTGCCAGGCTCCTCTATCCATGGGGTTTCTCCAGGGAAGATTACTGAAATGGGTTGCTGTACCCTCCTCTCAGGGATCTTCCCAACTCAGGGATTGAACCCACATCTCTTATGTCTCCTGCATTCGTGGGCAGGTTCTTTACCACTAGTGCTACCTGGGAAGCCAGTTGCCCTCTAATGTTGGGTTAGTTTCTACTGTTCAGCATAGTGAGTCAGTCATATGTATACACATATCCTCTCTTTTTGGGATTTACTTCCCATCTAGGTCACCACAGGGGCTTCCTTGGCTTGGGAAGATCCCCTGGAGGAGGGCATGGCAACCCACTCCAGTATTCTTGTCTGGAGAATCCCATGGACAAAGGAGCCTGGTGGGCTACAGTCCACAGGGTCACACAGGGTGGGACACGCCTGAAGCAGCTTAGCATACCCATAGCAAGCCACCACGGAGCACTGAGTAGAGTTCCCTGTGCTCCACAGCAGGGTCTGGTGAGTTCTCTGTTTTATGTCAATAGCGGATATGTGGCAGGGGGTGTGATGACTTGGTGCCTCTTTCTGGTTTTGCTCTACCCACCCACTTGAGGGAGTAGGTGCTGTGTTAGTTTCCTTGGTGGTTTAGAACAGAACATTATTCTTTCACAGTTCTGGAGGCCAGACTTCTGAAGTCAAGGTGGCAACAGCCTCCAAATGTGGGGAAGACATTTCCTTGCCGCTTCCAGCTTCCGGAGGCTCGAGGCACGCTTTGATCTCAGGACTCTGGGCTTTGCCTCCATCTTCACATAGCCTTCTCCTCTTCTGTAACGAGGACCCTTACCACTGGAAGGAGGTTTTTTCCTCTCACATCCCTCCCCCTTATCATCTCCAGATCCTTGACTTAATCACATCTGCAAGTACTCCTTTCCCGAATAAAGTCACATTCATAGGTTTGAGGGCTTAGGATATGGACATATATATTTTCAGAGGGGGCGCCATCCCACCCACTACCCGTATGCTTTCTATCTTCTAAGTTCCCGCAGTCATGTATTTGCTGGTGGTTCTATCACTGTATAATATGGGTGGCCTGTATTTTCAGTCTCTTAACAGCAGTGTCTTCACTACTTTTATAGCCTTTATAAGGTTTCATTTTTAGGCTTTTTAAAAATGGTAGCACCCCATTTCCAATGAGCATTTCTGTGTCATTACTTAAGCTACTTATTTCTATATCTTCTGTCTTAAGATAATAACCATTTTATTTGCTTAAAAATTTAAGGCTACCAAATTGTCCTTGTTTCAGCTGGACAGTTCCTCTGTTGGTTTTGCTGAACTCCTTCACGTTGTTACAATCAGAGGGTGGATAGGCTGGACTGAATGGTTGAAAGCAGCCTCAGTCACAGTCACATACCTGGGGCTTGATGGTGTCTGCTAAGGCTCCCTCTCTCCACTTGGTCTCTCATCCTCAAAGAGGCTGGTCTGAGAGCAGGCAGATCCAGCTACCAATCCCAGGTAAGGATTCCCAATGCATGGGATGGCAAAGATCATCACAATGCTAACCACCAGCAGGAGGGGCTCATGGTCCTCTGTCCACTGCTTCTTGTAGGGGTTCTGACTCCCAGGAATGATTGAACATACAATGCACTAGTTGCTTTACAGGCAACTGCAGCATGTATCCGGCTCTCACGGTCAGAGGGTCCCTCCTGATAACCCAGCAGAGTGGTAGGTTGTACCATTTATTTCTCACTGTGAGACCCTTCTTGCTTCCAGCTGCATGGGCTGGAGGACAAGGGTTCTGATGAGGTTGACCAGGTGCCTTATTAGGCACATGCTTAAGCAGAAAGACATTCACTGCATACCCGGGGAAAAGCTTCTGCTAATAAGGAGGAAGAATCTGAGACCAAGGAAAGACCCAGTACCCAGCTTCCATAAAGAGGAATGTTCCAGGTCCAGGTTCCAGGTTCCAGGTCGACTGGACCGTCCTGGAGAGGGGTGACAAGTGGCTCAGTGGCTGCTTCTGAGTACTACTCTGGGTTTCACTGCATGGTGGCAATGTTGAAAGAGGGCAAGAATGGAAATGCAATACAAATTGAAGTCTAGGTTCAGAATGTATTATATTCTACTGGTCAACATCCTGTTAACAAAAGCCAGTTCCAGACTCATTGGGTGGGAAAGTGGGGAACCTCTTCCGCTCTCTCCTTTTGGAATCTTCCTGGGCACAGAAAGCACTGTGCTCTCCTGCTCAGTGCTGCAGGCTGGGGGAGCCATCTCCCCTCAGAGAGGCTTGTAGGTGTCCAGCTGGCTGTCAGTAAGTGGCAAACTGTTCTATTCAAAAGTTTACACCTAGGGAGCCTATTTGTCTGCAAGTATATGTCGCGTTCTCTAACGTCAACCTCGTAAGTAATGAGAGTGGTATTTTGCCTTCCTTTTGCTTCAAGTCTATAACTCTTTTTTAATTGGTCTAGAGCTCATGTAGAATATAGAGACATTACTTACTGCACTTTAAATAACTCAGTGATTATACAAACAGTAAATGGCCAAGCCAGTCCTTGGGCTCAGGTCTCTTGACTTGTAGCCCAGTGTGGTTTTTCTTCTGTACTGCCCTGGAGAGGTAATATCCTGAATGTCACAAAAATCAAACACTGTCTGATTTAGATCTAAAATTCTAGGAAATCCAGAGATTCTTCTGGGAAATTTAAATAATTCATATAATGAATTAAGCTGCTTCATGAGTGGAACGTTTGAACAAAACAGTAGTGCAATTATATGTAACATATACGGCACCTACTATAACTACTCTACCTTTGGATAGGCATGTAGATATGAAAAATATGCAGAAAGTTTAAGGACTCTCACTTGACAAATGAAGCATGACAGAACAGAGTAATAAGGTTGGTAAACCTCTAAGTGATGTCAATGTTTCATCTTGCTCCATATAGGATATTAGCAACAGGCATTTGTGTTATTTATTGCTGTCATTATGCATTTTTTTCATCCATGGCAACTTTTCAGAAACCATGTTATTAGTTCAGATGAGGAAAGATATTATTTCAGGTTTCGGTCTAAAGCATCTTAGTGGTATTTTTATTATACAGAGGACCACATACTGTTTTAGACCATGTCTTGCAATTTCTATACTTATTGAGCTTGCAATTAATACTCATGTATTTTTTTAACTTCAGACATGTTTGTAATATTGTTATATACTAAAAGATGGATAATTCTGTTTTAGAGTTTGGTTTTCAAATGAACTAAACCTTGAAGAATTAGAAAAAATGTATCCTGTTCCAAGGTTTGAAGCCAGTGATGGACTATGTAACCTGTGACCATGTGTCTTTGTTTTTCTTTATATCTCATTTAGACATTAGGCCTCACAAGTCTAGCCGATTTAAAGCAAATCCACAGGACATGAGAGAGCATGAATAAAAGAGTAATTATATCAGGACAGCAATTCTATTCCCCTCCTTTGTTTTTGCTATTGTTAAAATGGTTTCTGTATGGAAAATCTTCGAAGAAAAGGAATCCTTTTCAATACAGGAATTTTAAGGATTTGTGTACTTACATACACACACGCGTGCACACACTTGCTTGATATTGGGTGAATATTTAAATATTTAGTTCAAGCTACTCACTTTGGTATAAAATACTATCTTGAGGCCAAGATCATGAGCTCAAATTCTAGGTGGTCAAGAGATTTTTGCATGGAAAAGGACTTGGTTCCAAAGCAATGGATTGCCTCCTTAATCTCAGTCCATCATGCAGCATTTTTATTATTATGCATGTCAAGTCAAGTGGGTTGACAGATTCATGCAAACATGTTACTGGAACTAGCGTGACCACTCAGTAAAATACAAAATTGCTGAATTACCAGCAGTCTATCTGCATGTAAACAGTGTATACATTTAAGATGATTTTCATGCTTACTCTGGTGAAGCAAGATTGAAACTGAAAAATAATGTCCACTTTTGTGAGTACTCAATAAGGTGTTGGTTTGGGAATTTTATTCTGAGAAGAAAGAGTTTGAATTGAAATATCTGTACTAAAAAGGGGCAAAAGGAGCTGTAGAAGCCAAACTTTTTATAGTATCACCTGCCTTCTAAAGACTCTTCCTATTCTTTCTTGAATTTCTTATTTCATCTCCTCTATTGTCTAGCAAGAATTATAACTGATATATTTATAACATGGAACTCAAAGCTGTTATAAAAATTCATATAGACAAATTTTAAGACTCCTGAAAACCTTCCTTTGTGTGTTAATGAAATAAATTAGTTCATTGCTTGGGAGGTCAGGGAAGCAAATACTAAAGAGCAGTGAACTGTTAAGCCAAACCACATGCAAATAAGTAAATATAATTAAAATACTCTGGCTTCTGAAATCAGCTGTTTAAAAAAGTTTCCTCAGAACTGTTAAGGTCAAATGAACTCCTTTAGTGAGTTCTTTAAATTTATTCACCTGGTAAATCTCACACACTAAACAGATTCTGAGGAAAGGTGTGTTAAGCACAGGCTTGTGCTGTTGATTCACACACGTTACTGAATTCGTTTTCCACAACAGACTAGAACTTGTTAGGTAGGAGGAGAAAAGTGCCACTTAAATTTTTGCTACTTTGAAAGTTCATCAGATAAATGTTCTCTTTCAAGTTGATTTCAAGTTGATGTTATGTCTGTACTACAGATTGGGATTAAACATCAAGTTCAGCGTTTGAGATCGTCCCTTACAACCGGAATGCTCTGTAGCCCCGGCTCCCTCACTGCTCAGGGCAAACGTTTGCAGCTTATGAAATGCTCACACTAAATATCAGTAAGCCTGGTCCAAGGATGTGAGAATTCTGAACTAATTGAATCTTTACAAATTGAGGCTAAAATTTATTTTAGAAGTAAAAAAAAGAAAAATCTGAGAGTGAGAGCCTTCCCCTCAAGCATGCCAAAGACATTAAGCTTGCAAAGGCATTTCCCTAGGAAGGAGATTGATTTTTTTGTTCTTGTTCAATGCTGATCCATGAGAAAGCTTATACTGTCATTGCATAAAACTTCATGAGGAAGGGAAATTGAAAATAAATGTAATATTGTTGGTTGGGCTGACAACCACAATATTACTTACACTTTAGAATTTGGAAACTTGAAACATATTGAGGTTAAATAAATTATTCTCAGGTAACAATAAAGAAAGATAATAAATCAACATAAGGACTCTTAAGATTTTGGCTTTACTCGTATGCTTGGGGGCACTGATCTATACTACCCTTGTGTAATTTATTCTTTTCTTCCATATTTTTTCAGTCATCATAAATTTTGTTTTATGTCTGACCCCAGAATTTTTATTGTAAACTGAAAGTGTATATGAGCATGTTTGTAATTTAGAGAGACAGAGCTTCTTTACAGGGATTTTCTGCAAAAGAGGGCTTGGTGCACTGACAGGGATCAGAACCTATGGTAATCTTCAGACTCATCTCGTCTTCTGGTGGCAAAATATTTCTCCTGTGTAAAGAATCTCAGATGCTATTTAGGGCAAAATGAAATCGGACAGCCATATATATATATATATATACTTTTCTGTATATTATATCTGACCCTCTTAATATTGTATCTATGACAACATTTACTGATTTCTCTTCAGCAAAGTGAGGAGAATTTAAATTTTAAACATGACATATGTTCAAATTTTTCAAATAAATGCTAGATAGCAGGGGGTCACTGCTCTGATAAGAGATGTGTCTGGTGATTATTAGTGCCAGACACTGATGCTAAATGGTGAATGCGTCTCAGGAGCAAACAGCTTTAATGGCACGATCTCTGTGTCTTTAATAGTTTTCAATAAAAACTTTATTTTGATGTATATGGAAGCTAGGGTTGAAATAACTGAATGACTTTGTAGTGGTATGCAGCAGTTTAGAATTAGATGTAAGATCTACTAAATATAACCGGAACTCCTAAATCTATAAATGCTATTTTAATATTTGAATACTAGATATTTTCATAGATGAGCTATGCATATTAAAAAAAGATACCTCCATGTGCAATTTATTTGTTAAAGGTCCCATATCTAGGAGTCACTGAATAAATAATTTAATTTGAGAAAGACAGATCACTTAAATTTTTTAGCAGTTGCCAGTGGTAAATTTCAAGTTCTGCGGCAAATTCTGTAAATCATTCCGCCCAAATAAAGCCTACTTAAATGTTATACTTCTTGTTAATGTTTTAAAGAATTACTGGCATAAGCAAAAACTGTGCTTTATTTAAGCCTTAAAATTCATCATCATTTGACCCATATTACCCTGAGTGTTGTAGCCTATAAACAGACTAAAATCAAAAAAGGCATACAGTTATTCTGGGAATGAACATGGTGTAAAAGCTGTAGGAGTTTACTGGAAGGACCTAGAAGTCTTAGAGTCCAGATCTGGTTCTTGTACTGATTTGACATCTTCTCTTGGATGTTTCAAAGACACCTCAAAATCGGCATGTGTGAGACTGAACTCATGATCTTCTCTCAGACCCGGTCATCTTTCAATGTTTCCTATCTCAGCAACAGCACAGCATCCACCCACGGCCGAAGCCCAGAAACCTAAAAGCTGTCCTTTGCACGCCCATCTTTTTAATCCCACCCTATTCAATCCATCACTTGGTCCTGTGGATTCTACCCCTGTAATATCTCAAATCTGCCAGTTTATCTCCATCTCTGCTGCCTCCACCCTAGTCCGGGATGCCATTGTCTCTTGCTGGACTCGTGTCTTCTAATTGGCCTGTGAGTAATCACTCTGTGTGCCCACTGCAGCAAAGTGATGTGTTCAAAATGTAAATCTCCCTCTACTTCCCTGCATGAAACTTTTTGCTGATCTTCAGATTAATGGAGGGCGGGGAGGGATCTTAATCAGATCTGGAAGCCACCACATGCTGTCTGCTGCTGACCCCTCCAGTTTCACGTTGCTGGCACATTCTCCTTTCTTGGTGGAGGACAGATGAATTCACCTTTGTTTTGGTCACTCATACTTGCTGCCACAGGGCTTTTGCACTGGCTTCCCCCCTGCTTCTTTCTCTTTTTTTTTACCTTGTGAATTCTATCTCAGTTTTTAGGTCTCAGCTTGCATCAGTTCCTCAGGGCTATCACCCCTGACACCATTAAGTTAAATTTCCTACTTAGAGGCTTTCATTGCCCTATATGTGGCACTTGTCTTGGTAGCACTCTGAAATACATTGGAGTGGTTAATTATTATAGTAATACCTGTTAATTCTCACTTCCTTCCCCACTAGAGGCTACTCAT
This sequence comes from Aepyceros melampus, assembly GCA_006408695.1. NCBI lineage: Eukaryota > Metazoa > Chordata > Mammalia > Artiodactyla > Bovidae > Aepyceros > Aepyceros melampus. The sequence continues at coordinate 57,781 of SJXQ01007545.1, forward strand.
TTTATAAGATTGGAAACAGGATCTATGTTTCTTTATTAGTATGTTTTTAGTACTTGGTAATATACTATGTGTCAAGTATTTGATAAATATTTATTGAATGGATAGATGATCCATCTATATCTTTGGAAAAGATATTGACTATGTGCCATGGTATTCTTATCTGTAAAATGGAGGAAGATTTAATATTTTAAAAAAATCTTTCTGAGTTTTTTTTCTAGTTGTATCTAAAATACTGCTTATTTGAAACTAAGTATGTGAATTAGTTTGCAAAAACTGTTAGCATTCACTCAGTGTACCAATACATGACTATTGGGTAGAGAAAGGGTCCAGATAGAGAGAAAAAGAGAGAGGAGATGAAAGGAGAGAGAAGATGAATACGTGTAAATATTTGGAAAGAAAGCAAAGAAGTCAGAGATGGGTAAAGTCGAAAGTGGATGAAAACAAGGAATGATGTTTTTCTTTACTCCACATATTAAAGAAAAGAAAATTTTAGCTCCATAGATCTAAGTGCTTCCAATCCTGCTCCTCCCCTACAACGCGCAGGACGTGCACGCACACACGCACACACACGCGCATGAAGGTAGCTCTCTGCTTGGCTGAATTGGTGAGCTGAGCTAATGCAAGATTTGTGATCTGAACTCGAGATTCCTGACTCCTGGTCACTTGCACCCTGGCCTTTCCTTTCATCGGGTTAAAATCTCTGCACATCTTTTGTGTTTGGGGGTAATGAGTTTAACATATATTTGAGCTGTCATTTAAAAATTTGTGATCTATAAGGAAATTAAGGGAGAGGGGAAAAAAAGAGAGAGAAAAATCTGGATTGCATTTTCCTGACCCATAAGGGATTTTACTAAGAAAACAGACTGTAATGTAAACAACCTCTATATTCTTCATGCTATCTTTTAAAATAACAATTTTGTAAATAACTTACTTTTCCTAAAATGTATAAATTGGATTCCTAAGATCCCTGCCTTGGAAGCCTTGTTTCAGGTTCAGCCAAATGCAAAATCCTCCAAACTCTTGATATTCTTTTGCTCCCAACAGCTTTTCCAAAGGTAGACTAGGAAATGCACTTTCATTCTCCGCTTAGTGCTCTAACATTAGTTTGACTTTAATAGGCTGGGATGATTTCAGCTTATAAATCTTCAACTGGAGGATAAAGTTCAAGTAGATAAAATCAAACAGATGTTGGTGGGAGGATTTCTTCATGACCCATAAAAGTGCTATCATCAAAGCTGAGAATCATTTGTTTTGAATTATTACACTGTTATCAAAAGGACTGTAGCAGTCTGTTTGTTGAGGAATTGGATCTGTTTATCTGAAAACAGAACAAAGATGCCTTGCTAAGGCGTTCCTGGGAAAGTGTGGTTCAGATGATGGCTGACATGGTGGGGTGGCACTGAGGCGCTTTGATTGACATTTGTCAGCAAACATGGCAGTCGGAGCATGTCATTGCTGAAGCATTGTGAAGAGCCCTGTGTTAACCAGAACTTGGTCAAAGCAGGGTTGTGGGGGGCGGGAGCTGGGGAGCGGGGGAGTCAGTGGGAGGGGAAACCCTCTAAATCAAACAAGAAAGCTTATTCCTAAGTGAAGAATTAGCTGTTGGTGGGGGGAAAGAAATAATTTACTAAATATTTAAATAAATGGTAAGTAAATGGTACTGAAATGTTCCCCCAGGAACACTTGTCCTGAAAGTGGTGTTAGCACACAGACCGTCTCCTCTTGATCCTATTTATGTAGGAATAGTACATACTTGTGTGCAGAGGCAGTCCCATGCTTTATAACTTGACTCTTCAAAATGTCTCTACTCATTCTATTAATTTGATTTGAGGACCAGGCATTTGTATGTGTGTGTGTGTGTGTGTGTGTCTGTGTTGGATGCATTCTGAAGGAAATGCAAAAATTAAAAATATTAAAGCATAACACAAAGAAACAATTTGTTTAAGCTTACAGGTAATCATGTTGCTACTGGGTGAAAACTATGTATCAGAGTTTTTTTTTGTTTGTTTTTTTTTACAGTTAATACATTCAGTGGGGCTTCTCAGATGGTGCAGTGGTAAAGAATCCTTTTGCTAATACAGGAGATATAAGAAGCCTGGGTTTGATCCTTGGGTTGGGAACATCCCCTGGAGTAGGAAATAGCAACCTGCACTCTGGTATTCTTGCCTGGAGAATCCCATGAACAGAGTAGCCTGGTTGAGCTACAGTCCATGGGGTGGCAAGAAGCGTGCGCGTGCACACACACACACACACACACACATTCAGAATACCCGTCTTTAGTTATCAAAGTTGTGTGGTATGTACAGAATTATTGTAGTAGTATAGTTGAACTGATTGCAGGTTTTCTACCTACTGATACTACCCCCCTATCTCCCTCCAGCCCACCAACTCTTCTCCCCTTCAGCCCCACTTTGGTTTCTTTGACCATCTATAACCTGGCCTCTCACTAATGAACCTAACTTTTCTTACCCCCAGCACTTAAAATGTGCTCTGCTCTTTCTTCATCTCTTGCTCTCATTGCTGTATCAATGTCCAGTGACTTGTCTTCCCCTCTCACATCTATGGTTCTTTGCTTTAAAATTCTTAAGTATTTTATTTTATTTGCTTCAAGAGCTCCTTTGAGACTTTAATAAAAGCAAAAATCATTTTCCAGAAAGCACAATTATATTTAAAATTTTGCATGCAATCTTGGGACATCCAAAGACCTGATGTCATTTTTGGTCCCGATCCACACCCCTCAGGGTATGAGCCTCTGATAAATCCTTTAATACCCAACAAAAGCCCTATTTCTCCATGAATCTAAGCTTTTATAATTCATAGTGTGGGCTATTTTATACAACACTTAGTGGAGAAGGCCTCAGGGTTGAAGAGGCTGGGTTCTCGCCCTGTTTTCTACTAGCTCTGTGACTCTAGGACCCAGCCTTTCAGGAATTTCCTGCACCATAAATTAAAGGACTGATCTTCATTTCCTCTCAAAAGTTTATGACTCATGGCTTGTTCTTATCATCCTAGCTAGATTGTAAGCTCTTTGTGGGAAAGAGCCACATTTTACAAGTTCTTTCTGTGTTGTAGATTATCTATTTAATAATAACATAAAGCTCACTTCCAGAAATTAACCAGCAAACATTTATCAGTTACATACTTATAAGAAAATGAAGCAAGCAACAAACCATCTGGCTTTTTCTCTGATCTGAAATTTCTTTGTGTCTAATTCAGCAGGAAAGGCATTTTAATTTAAATGAAAAACAAGTCATGTGGCATCCCTTTTGTTTTATTACACTTTACCCCCTTTTTCCAAAAGTTTAGTCTATTTTGTCTCCAAGTAGTATTGCCTACAATACTCTGTTAATGAAGAATCTTGGTTTTCTTTCCTAGAAAGTACTTTTTTTTCCCTTTTGGTGAATATGTCTGGCAGTTATTTTAGTGGATATACAGTCATGCTATATGGATATCATTTCACATCTGCCTCTGAATAAATCTCTTCTAAACCCATTTAATTGCAAACCTGCAATGCTTTCCCTCTATAATTTTCTCAAAGGACTAAGAAAGCAAGCACTATAAACGGGAAAGTGTTACATGTGGGGAATCCTGCTGGGGTGGAAATGCAATGGCAAGCCTGTCTTGTCCTCAAGAGAATGCCTGGTACACCTAGCACCTCAGAAAGGGGCACCTTTCAGCGGAGAGTGCCTCCCTTACCTGACTGAGCTGCTGGTTTGGATGTGGTGGTGGTGGTGGTGACATGTCTACAGCTGTTCTAACATTCTAGGATTTTCACAGTGGAAGTTACTAATCCTAACATTGCCCAGATCATTAGGTAGCATCCAAAGCTCTTTCTTTGTCTTCTTGCCCCAAAGACATCTTTCAAGAAAGGGAGCTCTGATATGAATCAGAAACTCAAGGAGTGACCTTAATGACAGAGGCTTTCTATAGGAGAAACAAAAAAATTTAAATAGAACTGATAAAACCGGGGGAAGGGCTTATCTCTCTTTCCTTTTTGTTCTTTCTCTTTGGGAGCCAGTGGTTGGAATTTCTTCTCCATGGGGCTGGTATTTTGGATAGGGCATGGATGTGTCCCTCTTCCACCCAGATTTCCTCATCTCTCCCGTTAACAGTCACACAGAAACACACCACACACACACACACACACACACACACACACACACTTACGATTAGGTGAGTCTCTAAGAAAAATATGTGATTTGAAACTTAGCATGTTGTCTTGACTAGGTTGAGTTCACCTTCCTTGTTTATTTCCTACTTAGCTCCCTACAGGACTAAAATGGGGATGTAATCCTGGAGGAAAGGAAGCAAAAGGACAGACTGTGGAAGCCTTGAGCTCAGAGAAGGCACACTTTTGATGGAACCAAGTTTACCAGCATTGAAATTAGCAGGAAGTTATTGGGAAGATCCACTGGAGAATGGCTAGGCTACCCACACTGGTATTCTTGGGCTCCCCTGTGGCTTGGCTAGTAAAGAATCTGCCTGCAATGCGGGAGACCTAGGTTCGATCCCTGGGTTGGGAAGATCCCCTGGAGAAGGGAACAGCTACCCACTCCAGTATTCTGGCTAGAGAACTCCATGGACTATACAGTCCATGGGATCGCAAAGAGTTGGACACGACTGAGCAACTTTCACTTTCACTGAAACAAAATCTAAAATAGTGGGAAAAGAAAAAGAAAAAGAGTGACAAGGACAGACAGAAGGAAGGAAGGAAAATGTTCATTTACCTGCAGTGTTCTCTATAGGAATAATCTTTGAAACTCTAACATGATGGTCAGAAATAGACTTGTGAATGATTATTTTAATCTCTCTCCCCTTTGAAGACTGCTAATGTTTAATTGAAAACAAAATGAAATGAAACAGCAACTTAAAGAGCTTTGGCCATACTCAGGGCAAAGCTTGTTTTGTTTGACCCACTCAACACAAGTGGATTTTTTGTTTTGATTTTTTAATGGCTAATATTTAAACTTGAGAAATTTCAGATAAAAATATTTAGTTTTGGGATTCTACTAAAAATGGGAATTTCTAGCAAATATGGACCCTAGTTCCACCAGGGTAGTTATTCAGAACTCTTCTGCAGCTGAATGTGCAGGGAGTGGATGCATTCTCTAGTTTGCGGAGACCCTGACCATTCCTTAGAGCTTTTTCCTAGCAGTGCACTCATTGGGGATCACTATGTTAGATAGTGTAAAGGAATAACTAAGTGTGAGTCATAACTTCAGATTTCAAGATTTACCTTTTTACTGAAAAGGAAAGTGAAAGCTGTAGCTAAATGGTTTGTCTAAGGTTGTGTGGGCATTTGAATATGTAAAGTTTTCTTAAATGTTTCCAGGTAAAGCCTGGTAATACATTTTCTTTGGTCATAAAAGTTCTGTAAAAAAAAGTTATGTAATAAAAATCATTACCTATCCTATTCCAAATGCCTTCATTTTTATGAAGATATCATGTCACCAAATAGTTACTTTCTACTTAGGGAAAATAAGAGTCTTTCACTTTAATAATTATTTTCTAAGGCTTTAATCACTGCCACTGTTTTTCAGACTGCCTTTACAATCTATGAAAAGCCAAATCTGTAACATTTTAAAACCATGACTATGGATTCTTCTCAGTTTATGTGAAGGAAAGGATTAGGAGAAGAGTACTATCACTGACTCCTTAGCATACAAAGGCTCTTATACATCTCTGAGTAGTGCTAAATTTTTTGTTTAAGATGTTTTGGCATTTTTCAAATTTGGCAAAAATTTACAGTTGCTTTTAATTATTTTTAGAGTCTATTTGCTCCATCCATCTTACTTACCTACCTACCAGCGACAGCTAGCAATTAAGTTCGTTAATATTTATTTGGAGAAACCAAGTTCAATCTTCTTACTTTAGGTTCATTCTTTCACTTATAAACCAATAAATATTTGTGTGTATACAATCTGTATTTTATTTCAGACACTGTGCTAGATATTAAAGGAATAACTAAGTGTGAGTCGTAATTTCAGATTTCAAGATTCACTATTTTGCTGAAAAGGAAAGTGAAAGCTGTAGCTACTGGTTTGTCTAAGGTTGTGTCATTAATTAAGGTGGAGCAAAGGCGTGAACATTAGTCCATTAGATTTGGAAATCCTTGTTTTTTCCATTATGCTGCCTTCCTTTCCTAAGTATCAGTTAATCACAGGCAATCAGCCGTAAATAGTCATGACTTATATAAGATGTAACTGGTCCATTATTTTCAACTTCTCTCTAATTGTCCCAGTTCCTAGATGTGAAGTCTGGCAGACTCTTAAGGGTCACTCTTAAGTAAAAGAAAGTACAATGGTCACTTTAAATCACATCCTAAATCTCAATTCAAAAATCAGAATACCTGATGGAATATATGAATCAACATCTCCCCTCCTTCCCTCTCCCCATCCTTCACTCCTCTGTCTCTCCATCCTCTATCCTCCAGCACATAGCTGTCTGCTTTCTGCAGTCTCGCCTGTGGGTGCTTTTATTTGTTTCATAAAATCTCCTCTTCTGGGCCCTTTAAACTCGGAGTGCTTGTATCTCTTGAATCCCAGCAAGTATCTCTGTTTTTCTGGAAGCATGATATTAAATGCAAAACAAACAAAAACAAAGAAAACAAAGATTAACAGAATATTATTACAAGTTGAAAGAGAGAGATCATGAAAGAAAGGAAAAAGTTATATTTTCAAGTCTCCAATGGCACTTGTTCCCCCTGCATTTTGAGTGTTTACTGGTTCCTGCAAATTCCATAGCTTGCCTTGTGTAGAGACTAGACAGAGTGGCTGAGGTGGAAGCTGTGAGATCATGAGCAAGCGCAGTGTTAGGCCGGGCCTCAGACGGCGGTGCCTTGGACTAAGGTGGAAGCAGTATCGGTTTCTTTCTGATAGAGATACATATCCTTCTAAATAGACATACCTGTACATACACATATATATGTGTATACACATAGAAAAGTTGTATTTGCAGGATTTTCTTGCCCCCTCGCTTCTAGTCATATGGCAATTCATGTAATTCTTAAAGCAAAGACTATTAAAAAATAGACTTTGGATAAATTAGAACTGTCATTGCCAATTTGTATATTAAAAAATTTTTAATTGAAATACGGTTTGATTTACAATGTTTCAGGTGTATAGAAAAGTGGTTCAGTTATGCATATATATACTGTGCTGTGCTTAGTATTTAGTTGCTCAGTTGCGTCCAACTCTTTGCAGCCCCACGGACTATAGCCCACCAGGCTCCTCTGTCCATGGAATTCTTCAGGCAAGTATACTGGCGTGGGTTGCCATCGCCTGTTCACTCTTTTTCAGATTCTTTTCCATTATAGGTTATTACAAGATATTAAATATAATTCCTTGAACAAACAGTAGGTCCTTATTGTTTATTTATTTTACATATAGTAGTGTTTATCTGTTAATCCCACATTCTAATTTATCTCCCCAACCCTTTTCCCCTTTGGTAGCCATAAGTTTGTTTTCTAGGTCTGTGAGTCTATTTCTGTTTCATAAATCAGTTCATCCATATCATCTTTTTAAGATCCTACACATAAGCAAATATCATATGATATTTGTGCTTCTTTAACTTCAGGCATGGCCAACTTAAACGTAAAAATACCCTCTAAACACTTTTCTGCTAAATCACAGTAAAATTACACTCAGTAGGTGTTTCTTATTCAGCAAATTATTAACACCATGCTTTGTTATGGTTGATATTGGCATTTCTTGTAATGGATCATAAATTCATATTAAATATGTAAATAGATTGAACACAATGTGTAAACAACCCTCCCAAGTACAACACTAACTCTTCTGAGCCAAACATTATGTGTCCATTAAAAAAAAACAACAATAGCTCTAACATGAAGAAAGAACTAAAATATTTATGGATTTTAGAAAAGCTCGTTTTGCTGAAAGGAACCAAATTTCCCTCATTATCTGGCCACTGCTGATTCTAAACATCAAGTCTTTAAAAAGCTGGAATGAAATCTGTTGAGTTTCTGTTTGTTATTTCTGGTAAGTCATGGTCCATCCCAGACCTGTTTGGGGCATTGGCTCAGGTGCTCCTTACCTGGATGCTTCCCATGGGATTCTGTTTCTCAGGCAGAGAGTCAGTTATTACCATCAGGCAATAACTGCTGTTGAAGGAAGGTACGTGCTGAAGAGGTAGTGAAAGAAAGCAGAGGTTAAGCAGAGACTGCCCCCAAGTAAGGTAATTGTGTACCTGCATTTTGGCTGGATCAAGAATTAGAGCTGCTGTAATTAGCAGTGCATTTTTGTATTATGACTCGCCAGGCCCATGACTTCATTTTTTTTTTCCCCTTTCTTTTTTCCCTTTTCTTCCCTGAGACTTGTCCTAAAGAGAAAGTCGGGTGGGAGAGGGGGAATGAAGTGAGAATTAGATTAAAGCTGCCTTGCACTGCCGAATGCTGAGCCTACATGAGCTGCTGGATCAAGGGCCAGCCCTGGAAAATCTTTACTACAGTTGCTAAAAGTAAGCACAGCAGCAGAATTTTGTCCTTCTCCAGTGCTAGCTGCTTTTAGTAAGGGTCATTGGAGGTGGGGTAGCCTCGCTGAAAAATCAAGGATAAAGAATAAATAACTGTAAGCCTTAGTGGCTCAAACAAATTATTTTCTGGTTGGCAGACTGAGTGCTAAGTGAGAGGCAGTGGCTTGAACCTGAGAGTCTTGATTGGTGGTCAGTGCCTGCCCTTCTCTGCGTCTGAAAACCTTCCAACTAAAAACACATTATCGAGTGTGAGTAAGACTTCTTGAGCACACAGAAAGACACAGAGAAAGACAGTCAAGCACTTCGGGGGAAAAAAGAACCATGTCGTTTTCCAAACTTCTGTGTGTTCTTGCCGTGGGACATAAAAGATGTAGCTTGGATGACTTCTTTACTTTATATACGGAAGAAATATTTTATACAACTCAGTCATTGCTTTGCAAATTTTTTCTCATTAGTGGTATGGAATTTGATATGTCTTTTGTTCACCACATATTTTTAAAAGTTAGCAAATTCTAGACCATCAACCTCAAAAAAGCTTTTTTTTTTTTTGTCTTCTTTACTGGAATTTCTTTTATTATATTTGTCATGCGAATGTTTGAACTCTCTTACTGAAATGCTACATGTTCTATCGTTGGCTTAATATTTTCAAAGTAACTATTATCCTGAGATATATGAAATTTAAGGACAGAAAAGAACAGCCCTCCAGCTGAATTTCCACTTGCTGGATGGTAACTCTTATGAACAGTGTCTGCTCCTTGGGCTGTTGGCAGCCACAGCCAAACTGTCAAGGAAGTACTTATGACGATTTCTTTTTTCTAGAGCAAGTGCTGAAAACTTACAACCTCTTTGGGAATTTCACTTTTCTTCATGAAACTGAGGGAAGCCTGTTAAGTACTTTTAATTATAAGCTATTTTGAATGTTAAAGGTTTCTTTCTAGCACATAAAATTAGGAGACTTTGAAAAAATCTCTAGTCACTCTAAACAATGGTAAGCAACTTTTCTTAAGCTAAAAAAGGCACATAAAAGATGAGATACTTACAGTGGAATCATAAAGACATCAATAACACTGACTACAATTATCACTCACTTACTGAGTGTTTATCTTGTTTGGGACACTAGTCTCTGTACCTTACATGTACCAAAGTTACATTTAACTTTCTCTCCAAAGTCCTAAGAGGAAAATAAATCATTCTTAGTCTGAAACATAGAAAGTTAAAGAAACTGGTCCTAAGTCATATTACTAGTGTTTTAATCTGTGTGGGCTGCTATAAAAAAACACTGTAAACTAGGCAGCTTATAAATAAAAGATATTTATTTCTCGCATTACCAAGGCTGGGAAGTCCAAGACCAAGGAACTGGCAGATTCAATGTCTGAAGAAGGCCAGCTTCTTGGTTCATTGTTGGTCATTTTCTTGTTATAACCTCACAGCTAAAGGGATGGGGGAGCTCGCTGGGATCTCTTTTATAAAGGTACTAATAAAGCATCTTCCAAAGGCCTCAAATCCTAGATTGTAGGATTTTGTTTCAACATTGTAGATTAAGTTTCAACATATGAATTTTGGAGGGGCATAAAGTTTTGGTCTGTAGCTGCTGGTATGAGGTAGCCCACACATGTAGCCTAGATCCACATACATAAGCATTAGTTTTGAGTTCTGAGTTCTGAGTTCAGTCGCGCAGTCGTGTCCGACTCTTTGCATTAGTTTTATGTAGTTATATATTTCATGGTAAATGGTAAATTTCCTTACTTCCTGAAGTTTAGAAATTCTGAAAAAATAGTAACTGCTACATTTGCAAAAATACAAAAATTCAAGATTTTCTACAACTCTATGGAAAATATCATAATTTATTAAGATTAATTTGGATTCTGAACCAACATTGTCTTTAAAATACGAATGACTGAGAACATCAGTAGACCACAAATGGGGCATCGTGGGTTCAAGGTAATGAAGAACAAAACTATTAAGAAAATACCCATAAGTGGAGAAATGGTTGAAAAACAGTGGCATATCAATAAAATGAAATATTATGTAACCACTAAAAGGGAATTGGTTAGGAGGGAGTTTCAAAGTATATTAACTGTGAAAGCAAAATTCACAGAAGCGTTTATAATATTATCTCTTTGTAAGCCTAATGGTGTCAAATTCTCCTGTACATCTATGACTGTGTTTGGCCGGATGAGTGGGTACATGCTTGCATTTCTCGGTATCATATCAGCAAAGAGAAACTTGAGGAGAGATAACTGTTAAAATTGGTTCCCTGAGAATAGTGAATGGAGTCTAAGGTTAGGCCTGGATATAGGAGGCATGTTTGTGCAGAATGAGAGAGAAAAATAAAGAAAAAGAGTATAGCTGTATAGAAGGATGCATAAATGAACATTATAATAGTAATAGTTATAATAACATCACAGGCCTAGCTATCAAGAACCATGGGTACTAACGCCAGTTTTGACAATGGCTCACTATGGCACCAAGGATGTTATTCTTTCTATTGATCAGCTTTCTCATCTATAACATGGAGATAGTTATAGAGTTTTGACCTATTTTGCAGAATTATTATGATGATAAATGATATGTGTCAGCATGTTTTGAAAAACCTAAAGGGCTAGGCTTACATAATATAGCACTGAATACTGTATATCCATTTTTGCTACTGACAGTAGAAACTAGAAAGAAAAAATAGGTCTTCTATTTAGATGCTGTGGTTACCAATTTTTTTCCCTTGCATTGCTTTGTGTTAAAAGTAGTGCAATTTCTAGTCCTGGAAACACAATACTGCCTTGAGTAGTAATTATGCTTATCACTGAATAAGAAGCTATACAAAGTTTTAAACATCCAAATGTACTCAGAATAAAAAAGTGACATCAATATTATTATTATTGTATTTTTATTCTAATATTATAGTTAGAATTTTGAATTAATTATAACAAAATCCACTCCCTCAAATTAAAAAGTATCTTTTTATTGAATAAGGAAGTATATCTCTTCTGTTAACACTTCAAAAAATGGTCAAAGTGAACATTTGGCCACTGAGTATCAAAATGATGGGCCATTTTACAGATAAGCTCATTTTTTGTCATTGGTGTTATCTTTTATCCACAGAAGATATATTTGTAATCTGCATCTATTCAATATATCTGCATCTATTCAATATATGTCTTTCCATCATCTACCTATATTTAGTGTATGAAACAGGAAAGACAGGATGCAGGATGCAATCCAAGAGACAGTAAAGGTCAAAGCTGTGAACTGTGTGTGAGGACATTTGGACTAGATTGGATCAGGTCAGAAAGGTTCAAGGAGAGATTTCTTTTAGAAGATGAATATGTAATGGTCCTAAAAACCATGATGATTAAAGTTTGGATTTTAATTAATCAGAAGTAGTGAAAAGTACTGAAAAACTAGGCAAGTTAAAGATAAAACAATCATGAGCTCAGGGAAGTTAGAATATTATGCAGAAAGGTAAAATAATTCATGATGTACAAATGTTTTAGCTGTGCATATAGTTTTGCAGAGTCACAATGTAAACTCAGGATAGTTTTCCATTTTCACTATTATGGTGTGAATTTTTGAGATGATGGAGCACAGGGAAGATGTATCTATGGTATGTTAGGTGGCGAAGAGGTATTGTTAGTAAAAAAAAAAAAAAAACCAACCCTAAATCATAAGCTCCCTAGTGGGAAATCAATAGAAGATGGTGCTAATGGTAAAGAACCCAGCTGCCAATGCAGGAGATGTAAAAGAAGTGGGTTCAGTCTGGGTCAGGAAGATGCCCTGGAGGAGGGCATAGCAGCCCACTCCAGTATTTTTGCCTGGAGAATCCCATGGAGAGAGGAGGCTGACAGTCTATGATTCATAGGGTTACAAAGAGTTGAATATGACTGAAGAGACATAACACACGGGCATAGCTGAAAAAGCAGAGTAAGAAGAGAATACCATTTAGAGATAGGGAGGTGTTTGACAAAAAAAATCAACTAAAAGAGTTGAGAGAGTTTCCCTCTGGGAGGCAGACATTGAAAAAGAAGAGCAAGAGTCTGCTGATTTTGTTTTGCTTTGTTTTCTTAGTGTTATTTTATACTTTATGCATATATAAAACTCTGTTAAAAATAAAAAATAATAATTAGGGGCCTCCCTGGTGGTCCAGAGGTTAAGACTCTACACTTTCACTCCAGGGGCATGGCTTGCATCCCTGGTCAGGGAATTAAGATCCTGCATGCCCTGCAGTAAAAAAAATTAATAGTAATAAATAAATATAATCATTTAAATAATTTGCAATCCATATGATCCAGCAAAGATTTTGCATTGAATTTTCCATGATCTCTTTGTGATTCATTGGTGGCAAAAAATGATCTGTGTCAGTCTTCAGAGATATTTAAACCACAGAGAAAACATTTGGGAAGATACACTTGGACATGAAATTATATTTAGGATATAGGCAAGTAGGAATTCACTGGACCTTGCCTTATTTCTCCATAAATGTGGGATTTCAGAGCAGAAAGAAAGTCATGTCCGACTTTTTGCAACCCCGTGGAATGTAGCCCACCAGGCTCCTCCATCCATCGGATTTTCCAAGCAAGGATACTGGAGTGGGTTGCCATTCCTTCTCCAGGAGATCTTCCTGACTTAAGGATTGAACCCAGGTCTCCTGTGTTGTAGGCAGACGCTTTACTGTCTGAGCCAACAGGGAAAGTCATCTCATTTAATCCTTTCTTTTAATGGATAAAGAACGTGAAACTGGGCTTAACAAATAAGGCCAAGTGAAGCATTTTTTTTTTTTTAAACTTACTTCACTTGTATAAGAACAAATAGATTTTGTTGACAAATAAATATTTAAATGCTTTCCTGATGGCTCAGAAGTAGAAAATCTGCCTGCCAAGCAGGAGATATCAGTTTAATCCCTGGGTCAGGAAGATTCCCTGGAGAAGGAAATGACAACCCACTCCAGTATTCTTGCCTGGAAAGTCCCATGGAGAGAGGAGCCTAAGTGGGCTGCAGTCCTTGGGGTCGCAAAGAGTCGGACACGACTTGGTGACTGAGCATTCAGGCAAATATTTAAATAACCTAGTTGTTCTGAGGTCAAATATACGTAGATTTAAGATAGGCAAAACATATTTTCATTACCTAATGTTTCCCAGTGTTGCCTTTTGCAATGAATCCATTTTTTAAAATAATTTTCATGCTTGAATCCAGATGATGACATAAGGGAGAAAGTTTCAGGATATTTCCAAGTACAATTTAGGGAAATATGTGGGCATGGGTAAATGGGTGATCTTAATCTTAATAAATGAAAAGTCAACTTGAAGTAATCGTCACAATATTTTCTCTGTTTTGGAAACACCATCTTGATCAGATGAATTTCACATATGGATATGGTGAAAATCATCTTGATGCAAATATGAAATATTACTCCTTTCTCTCTCTCTTTGATCTGTTTCCTCCTCATTAAGTTACATTTCAACATCAGTGTTTTCTGTATTTAACTGATGGTCTATTATAGATACACATTAAAATACAAATGTCAAAGAATAAGCATAATTTGAAACTGCATAATGTTCAAAATCAGCACAGTGGCTGGCAGGGTTCAATGGAGTGATAAACTGAGTGACTAAATCATAAACATACAAATCTGGTTTCCCAGTAGCTGAATGTGTTCAGTCTCTCAAAATTTTCCATTGTGGAGGCATAAAATATTTAGAAAATTATTTAGTTTTTAGTTAAAAAATAGAAACAAAACAGATGCTTAACTGCCAGTAATGGTGTGAAACCCTGTGGAGACATGTCTGTTAACTGCTGTGAGTTGTGGAATCACCATTCTTGCACTATGATCTAGGTCTCCAAGTGTTTTTTAAAACACTTTTGGAAATCATACTCAGTTTTTACTCAATTGCATAATATGTCTATTCCAATCACAAATATTTTTTGCTGGTATATTTTTCTATAAAATATTTCATTGAATAAAAGTTTCTTGTTTGTATCCTTCTTAGAAACTGCTTGATTACAAAGAATGGAAACAGACTCAAGCTGCACTGGGAAAGGGCAATTTGGGGTGGGCTACAGGGAAATCTCATGGAATACTATATAGGTGGCTCAGTTGTAAAGAATCCACCTGTAGGAGACAGAGGAGACGCAGATTCTATCTCAGGGTAGGGAAGATCCTCTGAAGAAGGAAATGGCAACCCACTCCAGTATTTTTGCCTAGAAAATCCCATGACCAGAGGAACCTGGTGGACTACAGTCCATGGAGTCGCAAAGAGTCGGACACGACTGAGGACGCATACACTATTCAGAATGTATAGTGGGGGAAAAGGTGACTCCATCTCCTTTGCTTCTGCCCTCTTTCTCATTCTGGCAGCAGACTGTGGGTTTGGATTCAGATTGAACATCTTTCTCACGCTTCCTCTGTGTGCAGACCAAGATTCTCTCTCTAAGGTCCTTAACAGTATCTGTCTTCCCTGGAGCCTTGCCTGTCAGGTGATTTGGGTTGGCAGAGATCCAATTCTCGTCTACTCTGAGCCAACTTTACTGCTACAGGCCTTGCTAGATACATTCTCTCTGTGTGTGACTTTATATTATGGAGAAAGCAGCTTCTTGGAGGCTGGGAACCAATTACCCCATGTTGAATGTGCTGGACAGGTGAGTCGGCAAGTGGTTCTAGAACCTGCAGTAAACTTCCCCCTGAACTTGATCTCTTAAGAATAGTGAGAATGAATCATAGGCAGGGCAGGCAAACTGCCTGACTTCATTACTCTCTAGCCCCAGGCTTCCTCCCTCTTCTTGAACCTTAACCTGTGAACAGCATCCATCACGTTGTGTTTATCTGCCCATCTTTGTTTCTGTAGCTTCCTTTCTCTCTCCTTTATACTACTTTGTTTTCCAAGATGAGACAGTATTTACCTACTGTGAAAGGAAGGGAATTTTGCATTTTTTTCATATATATATCACCTTAGTGAACTGAGTTCAAATGGGATATTCTAATATCAGAGATCATTTTTACATGTTCTTCTGTGTCTAAAAATATAAAGTTCTTCATCCCTAGTTGTATGACTCTTATCCATCAATTTTATTTTATTATTTCTACCTCTCTTATGTTCAGCATCCCTAGTTTCACTTCTAGCAACAATTCACTCCCAGTTAATTTTAAATTAAGCTTTAAAAATTTAAGCTGTCCCTGTGAACATTTAGAGCAAGCAAATAACAAAAAAGCAAAAGAATTTTTGCAAACTTCCCAAGGTTCACCTTGATAATAAATAGTTGAGGCCTTAAATGAGATGGAATTGGAGAAGGGGCTTTGCAGGGAGAGGAATGAGAATAGATGTAGGCTGGGAGAAGAGAAGACTGTGCTAGGGGAAGCCAAGGAAACTGAGAAAGAACGTAATGTGAACATAGTGTGAAGTGAGGAGAGTTTTCAAAGTTGAAAGATAAAAGGAATCAAAACAGAGACCAAATAGAGTTAGGAGTGAGGAATACTCCCTGGAAAAATACGGCGAAGCTAGTTTGTCCATATATTAATGGTTTAAAATGAAAGTTGATAGAAACTTTTTTCTAAATTTATTTTTGCATTGGGTCTTTACTGTTGAACACAAGTTTTCTCTAGTTGTGACAAGTGGGAGCTACTGTCTAATTGCAGCGTGTGGGCTCCTCATTGCAGTGGCTTCTCTTGTGTTACAGAGCACAGGCTGTAGAATGTTCCCTCCATTGGCAGGCAAATTCTTAACCACTGGACCACCAAGGAATTCTGATAGAATCTTTTATAAAGCAATATGACAATACAATGATTCTGGGTGATTTTCATTATAGAAAAGGCTATTTGATTTGGCAACTATGGGAAATTGTTAAAATTTGAGATTGTAATTTTTGTATACAATGAGACAGAAAGCAAACTTGTGACTGGATGGAGCAACTTGTGACTGGATGGAGAAGAAATAGAAACTGCTATTTGGTTGCAGAAACATGGTTATGAAAACAAAGGAGTGGCGTCCTAACCAACAGAAGGTAGGTTGTAGTAAGGACAGGAGGTGAACTACAGTAAAAGTCTGATCAAGTAGAGGAAAATGCATGCTTCAAAGCTGAGGAGAAAAGTCAGTGTAGACAAAGAGACTGGAGATGCCAGAGTGAGCAAGAGGACAATAGGTGCCTTAGGGAAAGAAGGTATAGTCAAAACAGGAAGCAGTTCATTCATTCAGCCATTCAATACATATTTATGGAGTGTGCTAAGTGCTGAAAACGAAGCATTTAACAAAGCATATACAAAGCAAATATACTTCCTACTTTCACTGAGCATAGAGTGCAGTGTGGGAGACAGGTTACGCAAATGAACACATAATCAGCAACTGGATTAAGCATTCATAGGAAATGCACAGGGTGTTGCAAGAGAAATAGAAAAGCGGTGATCAAGGAAGACCACGCTACGGCAGGGTGTTTGAGCTGAAACATGAAGGGTAAGCAGAAGCTAACTAAACCAACAGAAGAGAAAGACGGTGAGAAAAGAGTGCCCTGGGAAGAAGGGGCAGCAAGTGTGAAGGCCCTGGGGAAAGAATCGTGGAACTGAGCCTCAGTATCCTTCCCTATAAAATGAGTATAATGTCACTGATCTTATACAGCATATATGCATGAGTGTGTGCTAAGTCGCTTCAGTCTTGTCTGACTCTGCAACCGTATGGACTGTAGCCCACCAGATTCCTCTGTCCATGGAATTCTCCAGGCAAGAATACTGGAGTGGATTGCCATGCCCTCCTCCAAGGGATCTTCCTGACCCAAGGATCAAGCCCGTGTCTCTTACATCTCCTGCATTGGCAGGAGGGTTCTTTACCACTAGCACCACCTGGGAAGCATACATATTGATGTGTGTTTCTGAGGTTATGTTACAGTAAGAAAGAATCCTCAAATCTGAATGACTTACAGTAGAGGTTTGCTTCTATTTCTCTTTACATGTTGACTTTTCTTATTCTGGAGTCTAGACTAAAGGAGTTTGCTCCTGTGTGGGACATACCTTCATAACAGGGGGAAAGAGAGAGAGCTGGGAGAAATATATCACGCCTAATAAAAGTTCTGCTTAAAATCGTCAGCCTACTACACTGTTCGTGTTGCTGGCCAGAGCAGGTCACGTGACCAACCTTGATGTCAGTGGTACAGAAAGTGTACCCCACTTGCAAGAAGACACTCTCAGTCACACGGTAATAGACTGGAGTGTATAATTTTCCTGTAAGGAAGAGAGGAGCTATTCTTTTTTTTTTTGCCTTCCTTTCTTTCTTTTTTTTAAAATTAATTTTTATTTTTTAGTTTGTTTTGCTTTACAATACTGTATTCGTTTTGCTATACATTGACATGAATCAGCCACGAGTGTACATGAACTTCCAATCCCGACCCCCACCTCCCCCCTCCCGCCCCACACCTTCTCNAATGTTTCTACTAATGTTCTTTTTTTCTGCCTAGTTTTGCGAGAGAGATGTTTACTGCTTCTTTGATTTGTCCTTGAACTGAACATTTATTGTTTTCACATGCCAGATGCATTGTAACTGTTGAGAATACAAAAGTGGAACAAGTCTGACAAAGTGTTGCATTTTGAACTAATGGAAAAAGAAATAAAAACAAACTATTTCAGAACATGAGAAGCAAAGCAGTCTAGTAGGCAGCGTGGGCTGAGGGTGGGGCAGGTGCAGAATTAAATAAGGTGCCTGAGCGCTGCCTTTCTGAAGGAGTGGTTGAGCCTGCGTGCTGCATGATAAGACGAAGGAGCTCTTCTGAGGCCAGCACAGCGGCCAGTGCTCGGGAGGGAGTTCGCTCTGCTCACGAGGCAGAAGGGAGGCCACCGTGAGAAGTCAGGTGGAGCTGTGGGGCAGACTATGTGGAGTCTTTGTCCTAGCCACGGTAAAGAACCTGGAATTTACTCTGGGTGCAATAGATGTGTTTAATTAGGGAGTGAAATGATCTTTTGTATGCTTTTAAGAGATTACTTTGGCTGCTGTTTGGAGAATGGGTTGGAGTTGGACCAGAGAGGAAGGGGGTAGACCAATTAGGACGCTGTTGCAGCGAGCGAGGAACAGTGAAGGGGGCAATGGTTCAGATGGAGAGGAGCTGAGACCACTTGGAGGAGCTGAATTGTTGTCAGAGAGAAGGGTTTGCCTTGAACAACTAAGAGCTGCTGTTTAATAATTAATTTTCTTCTTCTGTTTTTAACACTTTGTTAGCATGCGTTTTAGTATGATAAGGGTTTATGATTCTTTATTATTGGGCCAGATTATCTTGTCTCAAATATTCCTTTTTTTCCATTTAGTGTTATTTTGCTTTCCAAAGACTGTTTCTAATCTTTTTTTTTTTTTTGGAAATCAATTTCTACATTGTTCAAGATTGAAAGTTAAATGAAAAAGTTCACTTTTGGACATCATATATTCCATGAATTCTGAATATCATATAAGAATATAAGAGACCAGAATTTACTCTCTCTGCACATTCTCTTTTCTTCATGTTTTCTAAGTGTTGAGTACAGGTAGCACTGTACATTTTTATTTCTTATATTTTGTTATTGATATTCTTCTTCCAAAGTTGCTCTCCCCTGTAGTTGGTACAGAACTTGATTGGTTCTGTTTTGGTCCTACAGTTTGATTCCTTTTAATAGTACTCATTTCTCTTGTTCCCACTGTTTACATCTCTTTCTTTAAAAATCTACCTGACCGTTTCATTATTCTTAATTATGTCTCCTTCCTCTGTTTCAGTTAGAACTTTGCTGTGCAATTTTCTAATAGATTTTCTTCAATAATCTATTCCCTTTCCAGTTTTAATTTGACTTTCTCTTATAGTGACATGTAGTTGAAATGAATAAATTACATTTAAAATGAAAATTTTAAAAATTATGTCAGTGGATCTCAATGCTGAGTTATTTCTCTTGGTGAAAGTCGCTCAGTCGTGTTCGACTCTTTGCGACCCCGTGGACTGTAACCTACTAGGCTTCTCAGTCCATGGGATTCTCCAGGCAAGAATACTGGAGTGGATTGCCATTTCCTTCTCCAGAGGATCTTCCCAACCCAGGGATCGAACCCGGGTCTCCCACATTGGAGGCAGACGCTTTAACCTCTGAGCCACCAAGCAAGTGTAAAATGAGTTCCTGGATCTTTTTGCAGTCCCCTGCAATACTGTCTTAAGAGTTAATGCCACTTTATATTTGACAAGAATTCTTTTGATATTAGCTATATTTGCATAGGAAAAGGGAGATTGAATGGGGTCATTTTGAAGTTTTTATATAACCCATGTAGATATTCAGATATAGATTTTCTTCAATAATCTATTCCCTTTCCAGTTTTAATTTGACTTTCTCTTATAGTGACATGTAGTTGAAATGAATAAATTACATTTAAAATGAAAATTTTAAAAATTATGTCAGTGGATCTCAATGCTGAGTTATTTCTCTTGGTGAAAGTCCTCAGTCGTGTTCGACTCTTTGCGACCCCGTGGACTGTAACCTACTAGGCTTCTCAGTCCATGGGATTCTCCAGGCAAGAATACTGGAGTGGATTGCCATTTCCTTCTCCAGAGGATCTTCCCAACCCAGGGATCGAACCCGGGTCTCCCACATTGGAGGCAGACGCTTTAACCTCTGAGCCACCAAGCAAGTGTAAAATGAGTTCCTGGATCTTTTTGCAGTCCCCTGCAATACTGTCTTAAGAGTTAATGCCACTTTATATTTGACAAGAATTCTTTTGATATTAGCTATATTTGCATAGGAAAAGGGAGATTGAATGGGGTCATTTTGAAGTTTTTATATAACCCATGTAGATATTCAAAACTTATTGTTTGGAGGAAAACGTTTGTTCATGTTGATTTCTCTTTCCTTAAGTTTGGGTTATTGTTACATATATATTCTTATGTTTTTATTATTTAATATTCATCTCAAAAATATGAGCCACAAAAAGTATTATCTGTCTTATTTCCATCAGTACCTAATACACTGCTTGGTGTGAATTAGGCTCTGAATAAATACAGTTGATGAGTTAATTGGGCGCTTGGTCATTTCTTGACAGATCATCTTACTGATTTTCCCTTCTCAGTTAATGGAGACTCACCCTCATCTGCACCGACTGATAATGCTTCCAGCACGGGTACTGCAATAGGATCTGGAGAACCCGCCTTGTCTTCAAATTGCACTAGTACTCCTGTTGAAGACCCTCCAGTTCAAGAAACACTGACCTCCTCGGAAAACAATGAATGTATTGTCTCTAACAGTGCAGCCTTTGTATCTGAAGCTCGAAGTACATTAGATCCTTCCACCTCCAATTCTGCAAGTAGCTCTTCTTTTGAAGCAGCCAAATTAAGACAGCCCGACGGATGTATGGAACCTGTCCGGCAGCAGTCTGGAGGTGCCAACACAGAAACGCTGCCATCAGGGTATGTTATTTATTTTTTTAAAAGATGTGTGACTTACATTTAATAGCAACTTTTTAATATAACCTGAGTGCTGAATATGTTTATGAAATTTTTCCTTTCAGTTATTTGAAATCTAAGTTGGAATCTGGTTCATACAATTTATTTGCTACAAACAAAGTATTTTTTTAAAACTAAGAACAATTGCTAGTTATAGTTACAGTGTGTGCTACATGACAGGAAGAGGAAAAAACTGTATATTAATTTGCATGGCTGTCGATTTGATTCTTGGCTTACTTTAGAGAAGAGTGACCCTGACACTGTCTATAATAGCCTCAGTTCTCTAGCTTTTTTTAGTTACCTCCCTAGGCTAAGCTTGAAGCAAGTAGCCATCTTTTTTTTCTCAGTTTGTACTCAGTACTGAGAAGGATCCAGTAAGCTTGCTGAGAAGCACTGTTACAAACTCAGGTTTTCATTGAAAGTGAAAGTCACTCAGTTATGTCTGATTCTCTGCCACCCCATGGGCTATACAGTCCATGAAATTCTTCAGGCCAGAATACTGGAGTGGGTAGCCTTTCCTTTTTCCAGGGGATCTTCCCAACTCAGGGATCGAACCCAGGTCTCCAGCATTGTAGGCAGATTCTTCATCTTTTAATTTTCCATGGTAATAATTAGCTTCCTATGATTTTCTTTAAAGAATATTCTGTGTATTCCATTTGGTCATCTCTCCCATATTCACTTAATGTGTTTCGAGCTCCTCCTCAAGTGCTGCTGCTGATCTGACAGGAGGCAGATTGCAGGTGGTAGCGTGAGCTGTGGGGAGCAGCCGTGAATACAGATGAAGATCTGTCCCCTCCACCGCCACTCGCTGCCACCCCCTTCCGCTGCACGCCCCAGTTCCTGACAGGCCAGGGACTGAGACCAGTCCATGGAGCTGGAGACCCCTGCTGGATGCAGTGTCCTGTATCCAGGACAGTGTATCCAGTCCCACCTCCTACAGCGCTTAGAACTGTCTCCTCTCGCAGCTGGGAAAAGGCGCCTCTCGCGGTCTCTGCCTCGGTGCCCTCATTCTCCCACCACAGCTGCTGTCTCCGTACCCGTTCTGCTTTCTGAGCTGTGTTTTTCTTAGTGCCCTTTACTGCATTATAGGACTTTGCCTGTTGCCTCATTGTGGTGTCAGGCTTTAGTCTGCTCCTGAATGAGTGCTTCTCTTGAGTCTTGCACTCTCCCATCGTTTTAACTGTTAAATTTATATGTCCAAGCCAGACCTTTCTCTGAGCTTATTTTTATCCACTTACTGGAAATCTCCACTGTTTCCTGCAAGCATTTTTGGCCATGAAGTATCTTTCCTTCCTCTCAAAAATCTCTCATTGTTCCTTTGTCTTCTCTGACTACTTATCATTAGTCATTTATCTTAGTCTCACGTGTCTGCCATTATGACATTGATATGTAAGAAGCATTCCATACTGTCAAGAACCTCTGATCTGATGGGAGATAAAGATAAGTAGTCATTGACTGTACAATTTAATTAAAGCTAAGCTAGAAGTCCAAGTTTAGGGTGCTGTGAGGGGGAACATGTGTAGAGGGGGGTTAATAGGATACCCTGTGATACTGGGATGAAAGAATACATTCTGGAAGAGATGACCCTTCAGTGGTTTCTAAAAGAGGAGTTCAGTTCAGTCGTGTCCAACTCTTTGCGACCCCATGAGTCGCAGCACGCCAGGCCTCCCTGTCCATCACCATCTCCCAGAGTTCACTCAGACTCATGTCCATCGAGTCCATGATGCCATCCAGCCATCTCATCCTCGGTCGTCCCCTTCTCCTCCTGCCCCCAATCCCTCCCAGCATCAGAGTCTTTTCCAGTGAGTCAACTCTTCACATGAGGTGGCCAAAGTACTGGAGCTTCAGTTTTAGCATCATTCCTTCCAAAGAAGTCCCAGGGTTGATCTCCCTCAGAATGGACTGGTTGGATCTCCTTGTAGTCCAAGGGACTCTCAAGAGTCTTCTTCAACAACACAGTTCAAAAGCATCAATTCTTTGGCGCTCAGCCTTCTTCACAGTCCAACTCTCACATCCATACATGACCACAGGAAAAACCATAGCCTTGACTAGGCAGACCTTAGTCGGAAAGTAATGTCTCTGCTTTTGAATATACTGTGTAGGTTGTAGGCGTTAGCAAAGCAGCAAAGAAGGCACGTGTGGTGAAAGGTTTCATTTTCAGGGAAGCTAACTGCATGTTCAGATCTCTGACACCCACGAATGAATGAGCTGACCTCAGGAAGTGGTATTTTGTTACAGCTTGAGTTGAGCATTCGAGGAAGCAAGCTGTGTAATACAGAAGAATAAACAGCCCTCTGAAGAGTTTTGTATACCTGCTGAAGCTTTGGAGTCCCGCCCCCTACCCCCAACCCCAGCCCCCGGAAACCATGGATAAACAAACAGGAATTTTAAGCAGGGGAGTGGCACAGTCATATTTCCATTTTAAGATTATTCTAGAAGTGGTATAGACAGATGAGGAGTTAAGGAGACAAAGCAGAACAAAACAGGCCAGGCTTTTATAAATGAGAAAAGTGGGCACTTTCCTGTCTAAAATGATAAGTGCTGCTGCTGCTGCTAAGTCGCTTCAGTCGTGTCCGACTCTGTGCGACCCCATAGACGGCAGCCCACCAGGCTCCCCTGTCCCTGGGATTCTCCAGGCAAGAACACTGGAGTGGGTTGCCATTTCCTTC
Organism: Aepyceros melampus; assembly: GCA_006408695.1. Lineage (NCBI taxonomy): Eukaryota > Metazoa > Chordata > Mammalia > Artiodactyla > Bovidae > Aepyceros > Aepyceros melampus. Next base: position 81,354 of record SJXQ01007545.1, read on the forward strand.
TCCAAAATGATAAGTGCATAAACTTAATTCTGTGGGGCCAGGTAAACGCTTCCATGTGCTTGTCGCCACTGTATGTGAACTTTGCATGAAGAGAATTTTGTAGGAATCTACATGAGTGAGGAATCTAGATGAGCGATTTTCAAATACAAGTTGCAGCCTGTTAATAGATTGTGAGCAGCGCTTGAAGGCATAATAAAGTAAATCAGTATTGACTAGATTGGAAACCTGGAGTGTATGAAGTAAGCATTGTTTTCTGACAGTTTGTTTTTCTGGTGTGCTTTTGTGTGTATAAAATCTGTAGGTGAATAGCAGTCTAGGACAAACCAATACGTTTATGTAAGATATATTCTTACTCTCTGAGCTGTTGCCTAAAAGGTTAGAAGCAACTAACCCAAGTGATAAATTAAAATAGACTGCCCCAGGTGGATGCTAGTCTTCTGGGATGATGTTACGATAGGTTGTGAGAATTAGCTGTGGGAGATGGAATGTGAGAGTGGGGCCAAGGTTGGTTCAGTACTTGGCTTCTGTAACCATCTTGAAGTGAAGTTGCTCAGTCATGTCCGACTCTTTACGACCCCATGGACTGTAGCCTACCAGGCTCCTCTGTCCCTGGGATTCTCCAGGTAGGAATACTGGAGTGGATTGCCATTTCCTCCTCCAGGAGATCTTCCCAACCCAGGGATTGAACCTGGGTCTCCCGCATTGCAGACAGACGCTTTACCATCTGAGCCACCAGGGAACCATCTTAGTTAGCAGTTTTCAAATCTACATCATCTTCCCTCTTTCCTCAGAAATATTTCTTAGTTCCTGTATTTTGTCTCTTTGGTGACTTATTTCATTGGTGTCCAGAATTATGAGTGTTCTGAAGGTAGCCTATTCTAGCCTGGAGGGTTATACCAAGTGTGGTCTGACATAAAGACCTTTGCATTTGCTCTCACTTCTGTGTGGAATGTTATTCCTCAGATATGTGCATGTCTCTGCCCAAATGTTACCTTATTTCAGAGGCCTTTCCTCATTCCCTCTGGCCAAATCAGGCCCCCCGTCCCTATCCCCAACCCCTGCCTTATTTTTTTCCAACCTTCTGTTAAGAAAATTTACAAACATGCAGGAAAATATAAAGAATTTTACAGTGAACACGTGTGTATCTGTCTATCACCAAGTTCTGTAGATGACATTTTGCTCTCTTTGCTTTATCACATGTCTCTGCACTTCTCCATTTGTCTAGTGCTTGAGTATAATTCAGTAAGTTATACATTTTGCTCCTCAACACTTCAGCTTGCATGTCATTCCCTAGAGCTCAGTATTTGTTTGCAGACTTTTAGGTAAAGTTTACATAGAAATGTGTAAGTCTTGATGAGTTTTGACAGGCGGTAATAACCCAAACCTTTATCAAGATGAGAATGTTATCATCACCTTAGAAAATTCTCTTAAGCCCCTTTCAGCAACCCCCGCTCCTGCTTTTAGGGAGGCAACACTGTACTTCCCGGCAAGTGTTCTTCCACAATAGATTATAGATTAATTATGTTAAGTTGGTGGAACTTAACATAAGTGGAATCAGTATAAACTCTTTTGAGTAGTGTCCTTAATTAGCATGATGTTATTTGTATTATTTTTCAACACTGAAATCATTATGTGACATATATTTATGTGTTTATTAGTTTTCTCTCCACTACACCAAAAAGGGAGTTTTATGTGGTCCATTTCTGTGTCCCTTGTGCCTAAGACGACACCTGCCGTATAGCAGGTACCAGTAAATGTACGTGAACTAGTGCTTGATGCAATGATTTTGAGTGAGTGAGCAATTGGGCAAAGGCCCTGGCTTGCAAATGCTTAGGAGGAAGTTGTTAACAAGGTCAAAACCTACTGAAAATTCAAGTAAGATAAGAACTGAAAGGCACCTTTGAATTTAGCAACAAAGAGATTATTTATTGTTGACCTTTGACAGAATGATTTCTGGGAAGGAGAGCTGTATTCTGACTGCTGTGTGATGGAGTGAATGGAAGGGTGGAAATGTGATAAAAAACTCAAGAGTGAGAACTAGTGCGTGCAGGTTTTTCCCTGTGAACACTCAGGGAAAGAGGAATGTTTGGTAGAAGCAAGCAAGAAAAGACCCAATACTGAGGAGGAGTTTTTTGGTTTAAAAAATGAGAGTGACCTGAAGGGTGGGCAGGAGAGAGGTTAGCAGGCTGAGCAGCAGCGGAGAGGGGCAGCTGTTGACCGTGGTTTGTGAGAGCCCAGGCATCATCCAATCAGTAACTACATTCTGTCATTTTTACTATAATACATTTAACAAAATTCTCCCACATTTATTATTTCTTTCTTTTTTTTAAATACGGTATTTTTCAGCAGTAAATTTTAGAAATGTGTGTATGTGAGATAGGGAAGCCATATCTGAATACTAGGGACAGGAGAGTGTTATGGTTGAAGGTGACATGTAGCAGTTATAAATTAGCACTTATCCCTTGAAATTGGAAAATTCTGTTGGAAGTCTCGTCACTCAGCCTGGTAACTTTCACCTGTTTGAAAGGTTCTCAGGAATTTCTACTGTGAGGATGCTCTAGTCTCTGACCAGTTCCGGCCCATCACTGCTGCAGGACACACGGGCTCAGCTCCAGCTGGCTGTCACTGAGTGCCCGGCCAGGCCCGAGGCAAGCCCCTCACCCTTGTACCGCCTTCTCCCCCGCCGGCACCTTCTCTCCTTCCTGCTGCCCGACATTAGCTCTGGTCACCCCACGAGCATGGGGGCTCGTGCTCGGCAATGGTCCTGCCCCAGAAGGTGAACTCTCACTCTGGGAGTGACAGTGTAGCAAGTTACCTCCCCGTGGAACAGCTGCTGGGGGAGGAGAAGTGCCCTGAGATCCTGGTCACTGGGGCGGGTGGTGGAATTGACCAGGCTCCTCCCCTGCGGGCCAGGAGTTCTTTGTTGGAAGAATGTTGTCAGCAGAGTGCAGCTGGAAACATGGTACATCCACAGCCTGGGTCACCTACCTCAGGAAGACGTGGTGGGGCATGACAGGAGTTTTTGCTCTTACTATGTTAGTACCTAGATAATAGTCCTGATTTTGCCTTTTGGCCCACAAAGTCTAAAATATTTACTATCGAGTACTTCACAGAAAAAGGCTGCCTTCACTTGATCTAATGAATGGAATGTAGAAAGTTACAAAGATGATATCCAAAAGGGGGTCTTCATATGATGTGTGTAGCAAGCAATTTAGTTTGAGTAAGATAAATTCTCTTTGGAGGAAAACCCTGAAATCTGGAAGCGATATGGAAAAATTAATTGGAAAAATTAAGAACTAGTGGCTAGAATTATAGTTGGAACCTAAGTGCTTACTGAATATTGAATATTAAATTAGAAATATTTCCAGCTAACTCAGGATCATATTAGAAATGGCTTTATAGCCCGTTTTATGGATGGCGCGCTTGGTTATGTACATTACACTCCTCTTACATTACACTCCTTACAATACAGGAGACCAGGGTTTGCCCTTGGGTAGGGAAGATCCCCTGGAGAAGGAAATGGCAACCAGTCCAGTACACTTTCCCAGAGATGGAGAAGTCTGGCAGGCCATAGTCCCTGGGGTCGGAAAGATTTGGCTATGACTGAGCAATGGCAGCCCATTCCAGTGTTCTTGCCTGGAGAATCCCAGGGGCGGTGGAGCCTGGTGGGCTGCCGTCTGTGGGGTCGCACAGAGTCGAACACGACTGAAGCGACTCAGCAGCAGCAGCAGCAGAGCAACTTTCAGTTTCACTTTTCTCTAATTAAAAAGAAGTCAGATTATATTGAATCCTCGTGTTTGAGAAAGGAAAATATTTCCCATTTGTTCTACTTTCATCTGAGAACAAGAATGGAAGTTAAACTCAAAAATAAGAAGTTTTTGTTTTTAACGTTTGAACTTTTCTGTGCCATTCTAAGGAGAGAGTGGAGAGGCGAGATCAAGGATTGCAGAGGAGAGAACGAGGGTGGGAGAGGAAGAGGTGGAGTGTGTCTGAGATGGAACAGAGAAAGACAAATGACTCAGAGGCACACCAAGGACAAAAGAGGGGTTGCTATACACAGAAAGAAGACCCTGTATACAGGTGGAAGAAGGAACGTTCATGGAACTGTCTCACTACATGCTTTAATGCAGTTTCTGCTGCAATCTTCTAGATGTGTGTTTTTTCAGTTGCCAAAAACGGATATTACTTCACTGACATTTTGTCCTTTGGGCCTGATATTAGGGTGACAGTTCCTCAGCTCTTGACTAAATTTCTGTTTTGTGATATTTGGAATTCCGTGAATTAGTCACTTTAAAAAACTTTGAGTGTTATTCTGTGTTCCTCTGCTAAATGTACTTACTGAGTTTCCAGTGTGTGCTGTGTGGTAAGTCGCTTCAGTTGTGTCCAAGTCTGTGCGACCCAATGGACTGTAAGCCACCAGGCTCCCCTGTCCATGGGATTCTCCACTCAAGGATACTGCAGTGGGTTGCCGTGCCCTTCTCCAGGGGATCTTCCCCACCCGGGGATTGACCCACATCTCTTTATGTCTCATGCATTGGCAGGTGGGTTCCTTAGCACTAGCACCCCTTGGGAAGCTGGGAAGTTTCCAGTACTGCAAATGAAAAGGAAATAATTAAGCATTTACAAAGCCCCAAAGAAACAACTTCATTTTGTGTGTATACATGACTCTTTAAAACATACCTGTAATTTTTTGGCTTATAAAAAGGAATCGTTCTTCAGATAGTCTTTAGCTTGTTCTTTTATTTCTGTGTTTTTATTAAAGGTGGGAACAGAGAAAAGATCCTCACGGTAGAACCTACTACGTGGATCATAACACACGGACGACCACGTGGGAGAGGCCGCAGCCTCTGCCTCCAGGGTAAGGTAGCGTCTTCTCCGGCTTCAGCTGTGTTTCATACATGGAATTTTAAAAGCTCAGTTAATACAATATAAGATGGTTCTTTCCTGCTGCATGTTACTTTTCCTTGATTTGCTTTTGTGAATAGTAAACGTTCAGTAGATGAGATTTGTTACCCTGTGTCTCGTTTACAGTTAGTCTGAAGGGCTTCCTCAAGAGATTAAGAGATATCAAACACTGGCATGAGTTTACTGAGAGGAGTTGCAGACTTCTGATCCAATGTCAGTTCTTGCTATTTTTTTGAGAAATGAGAGTCATATTTAGGGCAGTTTGTGTGTGTGTTTCTTCATAAACAGGGACCTAAACTATGCTGTTGCGTGATATTTACATAAGATCCTAGTGTTGTTCAAAATTACTATCTAAAAGATAGTTACAAGTGAAATTGTATTAATTACAGCTGAAGTTAATAGAGCATTTTAAATGAAGAGGCATTCCTATTACATACTAAATAAAGCTTGTGCTGTTAAGCTGTTATTCCCTAACAGTCCTTCCAGATGCAACTCAGAGCTCGCCAATATAAACATATTCAAAGTCCAGAAAATTAAAGGCAACAAGTGTGTTATCTCATGAAATTGGTTGCTGAAAGGATATCAAAAGCCTATGAATTAATAATACCGATTGACTGGAGGTGAAGGAGCCCTGGAGGTTAGAGGTTCAGGAGGACAGGGCGTCTTCTGGCTGGTGGAGAAGGGTCTTCCGTTCTGAGAGAGGATTGAAACAAAGGCATGACGGGATGAGACGTCTGACCCATTTGGGGCCCACCAGGAGTGGATTTGGAGAAGGCAATGGCACCCCACTCCAGTGCTCTCGCCTGGAAAATCCCATGGACGGAGGAGCCTGGTGGGCTGCAGTCCATGGGGTCACTAAGAGTCGGACACAACTGAGCGACTTCACTTTCACTTCTCACTTTCATGCATTGGAGAAGGAAATGGCAACCCACTCCAGTGTTCTTGCCTGGAGAGTCCTAGCGACAGAGGAGCCTGGTGGGCTGCCGTCTATGGGGTCACTCATAGTCGGACACGACTGAAATGACTTAGCAGGAGTTGATTTGGCCCCTCGGATGGGTCCCTTGAAAGAAGGGGAAGTGAGGGTGAGGCTGGAGAAGGGCGGTAAGGCCGAAATGGTGACTGGGTTCATCGTTTAGCCATGCCACCAAACGGTGATAGGCGGAATGGCATGGCTACATCTGCACTTCAGTTCAGCAGCAATGTAGCTGTAAAAGGTGGATTAAAAGGCTGTACAAGTTGAGTTAAAACCCTTTACATGGGCAGGGATGATAGAGGCAGATTGCTTAGTATACAGTTAGCACTCAGTAAATGTTTATCAAAGAAAGAGGGAGAGTGTCACGTTGATAGTGTTCAATCTATGACCTCTTTTTTAGACAGTCCTTAGAAATCATGTATGGGAAGAATGGGAAGGTAATTTAGATAAACAGATAACAAGTTACATGTCCGTAAGTTTTCTGAAGAATATGAATATTTACATTATTTTAAACTCATCATCTCTTAGACTTGATTTTTAAATTATTTCGGTAACATATTACTTAACTACTTTCCAGTTTCTTATCTAAAGAGATGATTGTTTATCTTCATCTTCACTACTGCTCCGTTTATCTTTGGTAGTTGGGAAAGAAGAGTCGATGATCGGGGCAGAGTTATTATGTGGACCATAACACCAGGACCACCACCTGGCAGCGGCCCACCATGGAGTCGGTCCGGAACTTTGAGCAGTGGCAGTCCCAGCGGAGCCAGCTGCAGGGAGCTATGCAGCAGTTCAACCAGCGGTACCTCTACTCGGTAACTAGGAAGTTACAGGCGTTAATGCATCTTTTTCTTCCAGACGTCTTCCCTTTTCTCCCTTGGTGACTTTTCTTAAATGTTATAGATTGTAAGATCTTTTTTAGTTGATCTTTAATAAATAATTCACATTTCTGATATGCATAAGCACTTTAAGTTTTTTTTTTTAACCCTAGTTTACATAGCTATACACTCATGCTTTTGTCCTTATTAAGAGGTAGTCTCATAAATGCAGTTTCTTAATAATATAATTTGTCTTGGCCAGTTCTCAATCTTCTACTTTTGGTTATAATCATTTTGTTTGCTTTAAATAAAGCTGATTGCCTCTTGACTACTTAAGGCCAGTCTTGCCATATCCCAGCTATCCTGGTTCCATCCCAGCTTTGAGATGCTTTCATCTCTTTTGGCCCACTAAATATGTATTCCTGGGGTTGGAGATAGTTTTGTCCAAAAAAATTTAATGCTGTCTGAAAATTTGATCAATTGGTGATTTACTGCCATAAGCAAGCATCCACGGGAGTGTGGGGGATGAGGGGAGGACTTCGGTTTAAACAGCTTTGATCTCAAGAAGTAGAACGTATCAATCTCAGGTACTGGGCATCTCTAGGTAGTGTTACGGGGCAGCTTGAAACCCCAAAATGTGGAAAGAAATTAGGAAAGATACAAAAAGAAAACAGCTGTTCAGAATCCTGCCTTGGGCAGGCTCATTCAGCTCTGCGTTTTTGGGAGGTTAAGTAGCAAGGTTTGGTTGCTCTCGTTTGCAGGTTGGTCCACTCTCCTGGTTGTCTGACCATCAGAGAGTGGGCCAGCCCAGCCTGCTCAGCATCTCTTGCGGTCAGTTCTTGGTTCCTGAGTAGCTTGTGTAGAAATCTGTGGGGATGTCCACCATTTAGCTGTATGTACTAAACAAATTACGTGTGTGCATTTGTTTTGGCTGGACTTTGCTGTATCTATGGAAAACCTTGGGGAAACAGGGCAGAATTAGGTAATAGTGTGCATCAGAAGTGTGCTCTTCTGCACAAACAGGACATCCTGAGGTTGAGATTTAATTGTCTAAATGATACTGAGTACAATTCATAGTATCTGTTATGAAGTTATAAAATATTTATCAAGATGTATATATTGTATCATTAAGAAATGATTTTTCAGGTGATAAGTTTTTATTTGTCTTTCTTTAAAAACTGATGGTAAAAATGTTTATTTTCTTTTGAATATATTTCTGAGTTGTCATAATATGTGAGCATCAATATGTTTTTATGTATGTTTCAATATATAAAACATATTAATACAAAGGTAAAAGTTTATTTTTACAAAGATAATTCTAGAGTTTAATATTATTATGTTAGACATTTGTTTTAAAGAGAACTGTGGTAATTATTCTGTTTTTCAGCAAATAATGTTACCTCATTTAAACACTCCAATTTTCTATATGTTATTCCATCATGTCATTTCATTCTTAGGGACTGTTACAGAAGGGCTAAAAGATGAAAGTGCTAATGTTGATACATTATTTCTAAATCATTGTAGAAAAACTAATAATTTATCACTTACTTAACTCCTCTTAACTCATGACATTTTTAGAATTCTGTGCCTTGAAATTACTATATTCACATTTCTTTATCATATTTTTTAGAAAATGACTCTTAAATGTGATTCAGCCAAGTGCTTAGTTTATGCTTTTATATTAAAAACCTGTTCTTTTAACTTCTTCTCCTAATCCTTTTCTCCAATCAGGCTTCAATGTTAGCGGCAGAAAATGACCCATATGGGCCTTTGCCACCAGGCTGGGGTAAGCTAATGTGTTGTTGATAAAAATATTGAAGTGTATATATATCAAATAGTTATTAAACGGCATGCTCACTCTATTTTTTTTAGAAAAAAGAGTGGATTCAACAGACAGAGTTACTTCGTGAATCATAACACAAAAACAACCCAGTGGGAAGACCCCAGAACTCAAGGGTATGTGTATCCTGCAGCCTTACTTAAGTGAACTTACGTGTCGGGAGACGGAATCAAGTGAACCTCAGCTCGGACGTTTTTAGCACCTCGAAAATGTTCACCTTGTGTGACTGTGACTTTATCTTTTAGTTTGCAGAATGAAGAACCCCTGCCAGAAGGTTGGGAAATTAGGTATACCCGGGAAGGTGTGAGGTACTTTGTTGATCATAACACAAGAACAACAACGTTCAAAGATCCTCGCAATGGGAAGTCATCTGTGTAAGTGAAGTTCTGAGATGCTGTTTAATAAGAACATAAAGTTTGACTTCTAATTTAGCCTCAAGCAGATTTTACATTATGTATCAAGAAAATGTACACAAGTAATAATCTAATACACCTGTTTTGCTCTACTGTATATATTTTAGAGTGGATTTGTGGCGTACAGTTCCTTAAGAAGAACAGTAGTAAATATTTATCTAGTGATGACTGTGTGCCAAGGGTTCTTCTCAGCACTCTATATAAATCAGCGCCTATCTTCCAGCAGTGCCTTGAGGCTGACACCCTGACTTTCCAGTGTGGACACTGAGGTCTAGGGAGCACAGCTGCCCTGTGCAGAGTCACACAGCGAGTGGTGAGAGCGGTTTCAGACCGAGGCCATCTGTCCACGGGGCGTGTGCTCCTCACAGGCACATGCTGCCTCTGCAGCATCAGGGACTGAGACGTTCACACGGTTTTCCTGGTAAAAATAGCTTAATTAATATTTGAAAGGTCTCTCCTTCATCCTTTTTCTTAGATGTGATGTCTTTACATTACTAAGAAAATGGAAGCAGCCTTAAAAGTTTTTCACGAATTCCTGCCGTTACATCTCTCTACCAGTCAGCATCTGTCTTCCCTCTTCATCCTGAAGTTAAATTGTCATTGTTCTGTCATAAAGGCCAATCCCTCTGCTGGTGCTCCAGATCTTTTTCCCCTCTCTTCCAATTAGCTCTCCAGCAGTGATTTTCATACCATCCATCTTTCTCTGCTGTATAATTCCCATCAGGTGTTACTTCTCTGAGATTAGAAATGGACAAGTGGAAAGCCATGAGTCATCACCTTATAAGTCCATTTAATGGAGAATTCATTTTTATTGCTTCCCTCTACAAGAAAACTACCTGAACGACTTGCCTGTGTAATTGCTATTTCTAGTTTCTCTCTCAAACCAACAACAAGGAAGTTTCACCGACTCTAACTGACCTTACTAAGGGGACCAGTGTCCTCTACTTGGTTAGTCCCTAGGTTGGTTTACAGCTCTGTCTAATTTGTCACAGTCAGGAGTATTTGAAGGAAGCTTCCCTCTCCTGAGAAGTAGTACAGGGACTCTGCTTCCTGATTCCCTTCTGCCTGTCTGGTCTGTCTTCTTCCTCTTCCTTTTTGTGGGTAGAGGGGGACCCTCCTTTCCTGTCAGCCTGTTAACACTGATGTACCCAAAGCGCCTCCTCACATCTCTCTTCTCTGCTGTCTGTACTCATTCTCTTGGTGAGTCTTACCCAGCTCACAAATGTGTTCTCTAGCGTTTCACTTGTAATTTTGCTGCTACTTACTTGATAGCTATTCTTAACTTCTTCCTGATAACTACCATCAGTCAGACTTACTCTGCCTGGGATATTTCCCATCTCAGTTGAAGGGACCTCCACTCTTAGGTGTGTTTGAGCCAGAAATCTTGGAATTGTCCTTGACTGTTCTCTCTCTCACGTCACATACAGTCCATCGCGAGTTCCAGTTACCTCAGCTTCAGAATGTATTCAGGACCAGCTGTGTCTCGCCATATCCACTGCCGTCACTTTGGTCCAAGCTACCGTGGTCTCTCACCCAGAGTGTTTCTCTGAGTATCACTCTGCTTTCTACCTACACTTCATGTAACACTGTCCCCCATACAAGACTTTTTACTTTTTTATTTTTTCTTTTAAGTAAGAAGTGACTCCAGAAAACCCTTCCGTGGTTTCCATCTTAATCTGAATAAAAAAGCAAGCACTTGACCGTGGCCTCTAAGCCCTTGGAGCATCTGACCCCTGTTACCTCGTCAGCCTCACGTCTGACATTTCTCCTCATTCGCTCTGCCTCAGCTTCCCTAGCGACTTAGCTGTGTCTCAGACATTTGAGGCTTCCTCCCCTGGGCGCTGGTCTCCTCTGGTTGGCATGCACCAACCGTGTTTTCTGCTCAGACTCTGTTTTCTCTATGACTCCTACTCTGTTTATTCTGTCTACAGTTGAAAAATTCTTCTCCCCACTTCACTCCTTGTCCTTTTTTCATCTTTTTTTCTCTTTTTTAGGAGCGGGAATGGTGAAACATTCATGCTCTTTTAACACTAAATGTATAGTTTACTTATTCATTGTTTCTTGTCTGTTCTCTTCACTAGTACATAGACTACACAAAAAGAGGTATTGTTTTTTCAGTTTGTTTTATTAGCCAGTAATACTCTGTCTAGAATAGTGCCAGGGTACATACTGTGCATTTTGTAAATATTTGTTGAATGAATTCAGTTGAACCTGACAACAGAAGAGAACATTTTCCATCCATTCCAACATGTTCCCTAGGATTTCCATCCATTCCAACATGTTCCCTAGGATTTCCATCCATTCCAACACGTTCCCTAGGATTTCCATCCATTCCAACACGTTCCCTAGGATTTCCATCCATTCCAACATGTTCCCTAGGATTTCCATCCATTCCAACATGTTCCCTAGGAATGTAAAAGTTCTTTATGCCCGTCTCACAGGCTGTCACTCAGCGGGCAGAAGACCCAGGCGCTCTCAGTGTGAATAGAACTTCCCCTAAATGCTGCCCACCTGCTTTTTCCCTCACTGACCTGCTGAGCTGGGTGACCTGGACATCGCTTCCTAGGAGCTCAGTTTTGCTTTGCTTACTCTCTCCAGCAGTATTTGTTTTGATTTCAGATTAACTTTAACATGTGATAGACTATCCTTTCCTGTCTCTTCTACCTAGAGCCTCTTGTCCTCCCCTCCTTGGATTTAAGGGTTAGCAAGAAGTTTTATTTAAATAGTCATAAATTTTCATATTTAACTAACTTTTCAATATAACATAACATTTAATAGTTGCACTCTAATACATGGTTAAAATCTAAAATGTGATGGAAAGTATAACCCCAGAAAAAGTCTAGAAAAAGCAGTATATACCATCCATAACAAGGCCTGGTGCCAATCCTGATGTTGCGACACAATTCAGCTTTATATTTTTTTATATTATAGGTATTATGCCTATCGCCCCCTTCCCCATCTACATTCCTGCAAACTCTAGTGTCAGTTTATATTTTCCAATAAAAATGTAAATCTCATTATGTTAGTGAGAAGTAGGCCTTTGAAACATATAATTTTTCACATTAGAAGTGCTGGGTTATTTGAAAATCTGTCCATTTTTTTAATATCTTTTAAATTTTAAAAAAATTTCATTTTATATTGGAGTATATGTAATTTATAATATTGTGTTAGTTTCAGGTATATAGCAAGGTGATTTAGTTATACGTATCCACTCCAGTATTCTTGCCTGGGAAGTCCCATGGACAGAGAAGCCTGGTGGGCTACAGTCCACGGGGCTGCAGAGTTGGACACGACTGAGCATACATGATGCATCAGGTCAGTACAGCCGCTCAGTCGTGTCTGACCCTTTGTGACCCCATGGATTGCAGCACGCCAGGCCTCCCTGTCCATCACCAACTCCCGGAGTTCACTCAGACTCATGTCCATCAAGTTGGTGATGCCATCCAACCATCTCATCCTTTGTCATCCCCTTCTCCCGCCTTCAGTCTTTCCCAGCATCAGGGTCTTTTCAGATAAGTCAGCTCTTCACATCAGGTGGCCAAAGTATTGGAGTTTCAGTTTCAATATCAGTCCTTCCAATGAATATTCAGGACTGATTTACTTTAGGATGGAATGGTTGGATCTCCTTGCAGTCCAAGGGACTGTCAACAGTCTTCTCCAACACCATAGTTCATAAGCATCAATTCTTTGGTGCTCAGCTTTCTTTACAGTCCAACTCTCACATCCATACATGACTACTAGAAAAACCATAGCCTTGACTAGATGGACCTTTGTTGGCAAAGTAATGTCTCTGCTTTGTAATATGCTATCTAGGTTGCTCATAACTTTTCTTCCAAGGAGTAAGCGCCTTTTAATTTCATGGCTGTAATCATCATCTGTAGTGATTTTAGAGACCTAAAACATAAAGTCTGCCACTGTTCCCCCATCTATTTGCCATGAAGTGATGGGACCAGATGCCATGATCTTCGTTTTCTGAATGTTGAGCTTTAGGCCAACTTTTTCACTCTTGTCTTTCACTTTCATTAACAAGCTCTTTAGTTCTTCTTTGCTTTCTGCCATAAGGGTGGTGTCATCTGCATATCTGAGGTTATTAGCATTTCTCCCAGCAGTCTTGATTCCAGCTTGTGCTTCTTCCAGTCCAGCGTTTCTCATGATGTACTCTGCATATAAGTTAAATAAGCAGGGTGACAATAAACAGCCTTGACGTACTCCTTTCCCTATTTGGAACGTCTGTTGTTCCATGTCCAGTTCTAACTGTTGCTTCCTGACATGCATGCATACATATATTGTTCTTTTTCAGATTCTTTTCCCATATAGGCTATTACAGAGTATTGAGTAGAGTGCCCTGTGTTCTGTATATAGTAGGTCTTTGTTGCCTATTTTAGTTTATTATTTTTTAATTTTAATTAAAAAAATTTTTTTTTTGCCAGGCAAAAATATGTTTGTGTGGATTTATATTCCACACTCTTCCCTCACAAAGAAAGATAGCTTTAATGTGCTAAAGGGATTCTTTTAATCTCTAGCTAAATTTTAGATGCTTACATAAGTTCTCTAAAACTTTTCAAAGAGAAGTTAAACTATTGACAATTAAGCTTATTTAGTATGTTGAATTACATGGGAAGTGCTGTCAAATGTAATGATAAAACTCAGATTCTACAGCTAAATGTTAATTAATGGAAGTGTTCTAGAAATTACGTGACGTTCCTCACATTGGGTATATCCTGCAATAGTGTTGCATCATAATTTCAGTTATTATCTTAAGATGTTATGTGTTGCATAAATAGCCAGATTTCTTTGTCAGTTGCATTGCAGTTGGTTCTTTAATCATGCTGTTTCAATTCTCTGACACTTATATTACTCTGATGCTTTTACAAATATGAAGATGTTCCAGAAGATTCATAGAGAGGACTTTTTTACAAATACAGATTTCTGATAACTTTCAGATCATACCAGTTAACTGAGTAAGAAATTACAGAATTCTAATGGAAAACCTGATGGTTTCATAAACTGCTAAAAAGCGATCAAGACCAACAAGAACAATTACATGGGACTGAAAGAACAATACAATTTATGTTTTATGTTTTTTTTGTCTGAAATACTTACTGGCTTTAATATTTGTTTTCCAGATATGAGGAAACTCTTCCCATTATGCTAACTATAACTATGTATAATCGATATATATATTTAAATTCTATCACATATTTTCACTGTTTGAACATTTTTTATTTATTTGGAAAGTTGCTCACATATTGAATATTGTTCCTGCTTCACCCTGTTATGTGGGAATTTCCTCCTCTTAAAAATACTTTTACTATTACCTTTTAGTTTGTTATGCTAATGACAAATATGTTTTTTGTTTTTCTGTAAATGCTTTCATTTTTTCCTCAAAGATGTTTTTGCTTATATACAGTTCTTTTGTTTGTTGTTATGTGTTTCTAGCACATTAACTAGCTTCTTTGTTTGTGTGTTGTATCCTTTAAGTACATTAACTGACTGCTTTACAGAAGACCCACCCATGCCCATCATCCCTGTCTGTGTGTGTGTATATTGTGTGTCCTCCTTGCTCAAGTCTCTGCTGGCGCCTAAATATTACCTTCACTTCTCTCCCAGCAGGTGTTACAGAGTAACTTTCCTGTCATTTGTAGGACACTGGTACCCTTCGTTTCATACTGAATACTGAACATCCAGCTTCATTATTTATTAATATATGGTTTGTTTTTGTTTTTCTTTAGAACTAAAGGTGGTCCACAGATTGCCTATGAACGCAGCTTCAGGTGGAAACTCGCTCACTTCCGTTATTTGTGCCAGGTACTGCGGTGGTAAATAAACCTTCTATTCATAATCATTTAGTTTTCTTGTTTCAGGGCACACGTACTGTAACTTACATGATATTACAATATTATTTTTGTTTTCAGTCTAATGCTCTACCCAGTCACGTGAAGATCAATGTGTCCCGGCAGACGTTGTTTGAAGATTCCTTCCAACAGGTAAGAAAGACGTACCAGAATAAAATTGTACAGTCAGCCCTCTGTATCCACAGATATAATAGCATCCATGGATTCAACCAACTGTGGATAGAAAATATTCTGCAGTGGGGTGGAGGGACATTTCTAGAAAGTTTCAAAAGGTGAAATTAGAATTTGCTGCCGCTAGCAGATTGTTTTATTGTTCCTTGCTTTATTTCACTTTGCAGATACTGTGGTTTTCACAGATTAAAGGTTTATGACAGTCTTGTGCTGAGCACGGCTCCCAGCACTGTTTTTCCAACAGGATGTGCTCACTTGGTAGTGTCTCTGTCACATTTTCATAATTCTTGAAATACTCCAAACTTTTAGAATTTGCTGCCGCTAGCAGATTGTTTTATTGTTCCTTGCTTTATTTCACTTTGCAGATACTGTGATTTTCACAGATTAAAGGTTTATGACAGTCTTGTGCTGAGCATGGCTCCCAGCACTGTTTTTCCAGCAGGATGTGCTCCCTTGGTAGTGTCTCTGTCACGTTTTCATAATTCTTGAAATACTCCAAACTTCATTATTATTAATTTGTTAAGGCAATCTG
Organism: Aepyceros melampus; assembly: GCA_006408695.1. Classification (NCBI taxonomy): domain Eukaryota; kingdom Metazoa; phylum Chordata; class Mammalia; order Artiodactyla; family Bovidae; genus Aepyceros; species Aepyceros melampus. The sequence continues at coordinate 96,861 of SJXQ01007545.1, forward strand.
TGAACAGTTATGTTTGATTTACTGTTCCAGAAAGATTCAACTTGCTCAGATCACGGTTAGCATTTTTTTTTAACAATAGAGTATTTTTTAAATTAAGGTCTGTATTGTCTTTTTAGACATAATGCTGTTGCCACCTTAATAAACTGTAGTACAATGTAAACACGACTTTTATATGTACTGGGAAACCAGAAAACTAGTGTAACTTGATTTATTGTGATATTCTCTTTATTGCGGTACTCTAGAACCAAACCTGTAATATCTCCGAGGTATGCTTGTGTGCATGTGGTATTTATATTGTATTAAGTATTATAAGTAATTTAGAGATGATTTGAAATTATATGGGGTGATGCACAGAAGTTGAGCACCCCCGTATTTTGGTATCTGTGGAGCTGTCCTTAGAACAACACACCTTGGATACTGAGGGAAATCATAGAACTTGAGTCATTATATTCATTATATCTAAAAGGAATTAAGGTTTAGAAATTTTCAGCCATTTAGAACACAACTGTGACAATGACTACCACTTACTGAGTGTCTCTTATAGTAATAAAATCCATCATGTATTGAGTGATTGTCATATGCTTAGCACTGGCACCTTCCATTTAATCATTTCATTTAATTCATCACAAAATCCCTTTGAGGTAGCTCCTGTCATTATCTCCCATTTTGCAGGCACAGGTACCTAGGCTGAGAAACAAAATCATTCTACCATGAATTAGATTACTGAAATAAAGCATAAAGAGCTCTGGAACAAGTTGACATATTTTGACACCTATTTACTTTTTTACTAAAGTGAAAGTGAAGTCGCTCAGTCGTGCCCGACTCTTTGCGACCTCATGGATAGTAGCCTGCACCAAGCTCCTCCGTACATGGGATTTTCAAGGCAAGAGTACTGGAGTGGGTTGCCATTTCCTTCTCCAGGGAATCTTCCCAACCCAGGGACTAAACCCAAGTCTCTCACATTGTAGACAGATGCTTTACCATCTGAGCCACCAGGGAAGTCCTTTTTTACTAAGACTTTACTTTTTTACTACGACTTTATTATAAACTCAAAACAAAAAAGTCATGATATGAGATTAAATTAAAATTAGATTGGTATAGGCACTGTATTCCATTTAAATATTTCTTTCATACCCTAGTATTAATTCTCACTTCCTCCTGGTTTCTGTTAAACGTCATGAACTCGGACCTTGTCCAAGCACTCATTTAAGTGGCAGTTCTCTGCTCACCTCCCTCACAGTCCCACTGTAGCCAGTCAAGGTACTTCATACCTGTTTGTGACACTTCTCACCACCTACGGAGAAGGAGCTGGCAGCCCACTCCAGTAGTCTTGGCTGGAGAACCCCATGGAGCCTGGCCTACTGCAGTCCATGGAGCCACAGAGTTGGACACAACTGAGCAACTACACCACCACCACCACCACCAACACAGTTACCTCCCTTACCAAAACGAAACTCCAGGAGAGCCCAGCTATTTGTTTACTGCTGCATTGCACAGTACCTAGAAACAGTGCTTTGCACATAGCAGGTATTAATAAACATTTGGTGGCATGAACAAATGCATGTAATATCTTTGCTGAATTATCTGTAGAATAAAGATGAAAAACCAAAATATTGTCAGTTCTTTTTTTCTGATGAGGTTGAGAATTTTTCTTCTCAGTCCTCTCCCGAAGTATTACAGTGATGAATTAAAATTCTCTGTATGTTCAGGTACACAGGGACTTTTATGTATAGAAGCCAAAATGGAATAACAGTTCTTAAGTCAGTGATGTTCAAATTCTAGCTTCAGTTTAGTCACTTGTTGCAGGTTGGACAAATTACTTAATATAGCTATTATCAGCAAAACATTTTCTGTTTGATTTAATAAATTCTTATCTTGTTCCAAGCTCTGTGTAAACTTTAAGACATACACATCTGAATGCATGGTAGATTTTACTTGGCTTTGTCCTCTGGCTTGGGGAGAATCATGCCCTGTGAGCCCATGACTCGCTGTAAAGTGGAGGCCAGCTAGTGAGCTGTCACCTCACCCAGGCCAGTCTTGGCTTTCAGATGTAATTCCCTTTTATCTGGAAGTAAAGCTTATTTACTAGTAACCTTAATGTGAGCCTTTAAGGCTTATAAAATATCTAGTATAGATATAGTTTTAAGATAAACCTTTTTATGCTAAAATTCATCATCTTATAAATAATTCTTCACAGTAGCTGAGTTCCTTTCCTACTGAGAAATGGAATGTGTGATATAAGCAATAAATTCTACTTCTCATTAAGTGTTGCTCATCAAAAAAATTTGCAAGTTACCTTTTATAAGATTTCGGTAAAATTTAGAGAGTGACAGAGAAGGGAATATTTTCTAACCTGAAAAACATTCTGTTTCAAGCTGTTCCTCTCTGCTACTAACCCAAAGTAGAAGTACTATTTAATACCAGAAGAGGGGAAAGAGATTTATGAAGTTAATCAGAGAAAGCTTAGTAGAGTAAGATGCATCTTTGCTAGTTTGTGGAATAAACCAGTTGATCTCTTTGAATTAAAAGCATTGTTGTATAAGATAACAAAATGTGTAACTTTGAAAACACAGGTGAAATTTAAACAAAACTGTTTTGGAGGAAACTTGTATTACATATGAGTGTTTAAGCATCCATGTTTTTGTTTTTAATTAGATTATGGCATTAAAACCCTATGACTTGAGGAGGCGATTATATGTAATATTTAGAGGAGAAGAAGGACTTGATTATGGTGGCCTAGCAAGGTAAAATAAAAGACATATCTGCTTTGAAATAAGTGTATCTCCACTGTAGATATATTCTTGAAAAGATAACATTTTTTTCAATAGCAATCTAGAATTATTTTTAAAAACAAAAATTGAAATATTCACAGAGATCTAGCAGTAACCATTATTATTATTATGTTGCTTATCCTGTATATTTTCTCTGCATATTCAGTTGACCCTTAAAAACATGGGAGCTAGGGGTGCTGACTCCTGTGTTGTCAAAAATCTGTGTACTGCTACTTCTGTTTCAAAAACAAAAGAGTATGGGATTAATCAATACAAGCTACTGTACATAAAATAGATAAGCTACAAGGATTTACTGCATAGCACGGAATTATATTCAATATCATTTACAAACCTATAATGGAATATAATCTGAAAATTTTAACTGGAACACTTTACTATATGCCTTAAAACTAAGAAAATATTGTAAACCAACTTTATTTCTATTAAAAACAACACAAAACAAAGGAATTGATGATTGACTTACCAAAGAACAGAAAGCTAAAGCAGTTTGGATAAAATCTGGATTCAAATCCCCAGTTCTTTCAATTCCACACATTATGATCTCTAATTGACTTTTGTTGCACTTAATTGATTTTAAGATATTTATAAAATGAAAATACAGATACTATATTTATTGAAAAAAAATCCACATGTAAGAGGACTTTCAGAGTTGAAAAGCATGTTGTTCAAGGGTCAATGTATATAAATTTGAATATACGTGTGATATACATATTTGCTGATTTTTTAAAAACAGAATTGATCTTACAATTTGCAAAATAGAGCAGCTTGATTTTGTTATTTTGTGTGTCATGGATATCTTTCCATATCAGATACAGACCTTGTACTCGTGGTTGCATAATCTTCCCTTGTTTGGACATAGTATAATTGATGAATCAGCATGAATAAGGTTGTTTCTTATTTTTTGCTATTATAACAATTTATGTTGGTTTGATGTTTGTGTTTTTAATCCAGTCTGAGTCCTTTTGACTAAATAGTTTTCCACATTTACTAAATATTTTTTTAACAGACACTTATGAAGCAATACGAACAGGAGATCCTTTTTATTTAATTTTTTTTTCCTTAATTGCTTTGCCCAGACCTAATTTTGACAGCAGTTTATTTTTTAGTCAAAGCATTTTCGTTAAATATTTACAAAGAATTAAATTTGCTTTTCTTAGAAACAACTCTCTTTTTGAACTCGTACTTCATGGGTGTTCAGAATTACATAATCACAGTTTTAGTACAGCTGACTTAAAAACAGGTAGAAACTAGAACTGGCGGGGTTATCAGAGCTGGTTGTGTTAGTGTATTTTCTCATCTAAAACATTAAGTTTTTTCGGAAGAGAAAACTGCCTTTCACCGCGGATATTCATATCACATCTATTGTGATTTGTCTCAGTTTCAAAAATGTTCAGACATTAAAAAGGCACATCTTAGAAATGAAATATGGTATTATTTTTACAGTGTCTGACTTTATAATATTCACATTCTTAACCATTTTTACCTCAGCTGTTTGGGTTTTGTTTTATATTTTGATGGTTTTAATGCATGTAATGTACATAATTAGTTACTGCACACTGTGTTTTTCTTATTCCCAAATTATTTATTTTAATTCATGTACTGGTTTTGGTTTAATCAGTTCACAAGGGTGATATATCCCTCTAGTTTTACATGTTTGAGAATATGTTTTCTGCTGCTTTTCTTTTTAAACAAGAACTTACTAGATATAAATTTCTCACACAACACTGGTTTCTCCAGTACTTGGTAGACACTGCTTCACTGTCTTCTGATTGAATGTAAACGCTATCAAATAGGAGGCCAGCCCCTTGTAGGAAGCTTTTTTCCTCTGGGTACCCACACAGGTCTTTTCTTTGAAGTTCATTAATTTCATTGTTGATTGTTTTATATCTTTTTGGGGCACTTATTAAGATCTTCCTTAATTTAAGGGAAATTTTCTTCTATTAGGTCTTTGAATTTTTTTCTGTTCCATTTGTTCCATTTTTCTTCAGGAACATCAGTCATGGGTATGTGGACTCTCCGCAGTCTTACGTGTCTGTCATCTCTTCTCAGGTCACTTTCATCTGTGCTTTCTTGTTGTTCTGATTCTCCTCACACCGGCGCTCATGTCTCTGTTGGCAGTACTGCCCCGTGTGTTGCTGCTTCTAATGTGACTTTTCATCGTTGGTGGTTTTACTGTTTTCCTTTCTAGGCTCTGCTAACTCATTCGTTGTCTATTAATTTTTTTCAACCTCTTGTAACTCTTTAATTTATTTGAGAGTATATGGAAGAATATGTTAACAGGAACTCTTCTACCTCTTGTTACCTAGAGTTTTTCCTTTTTTCTTACTATTAGAGTATAGGTTAGATGCCACGCGGCAGTCATTCTTGTTTTCAGTGTACCCAGTTTTCTCTGGGCTGATTGCTGAAAGTCATCTGCAACATCTGAGAGTTTTATTTCTAGTTGTTGTGTCTAAACACATTCTCACTGCTGCTGCTAAGTCACTTCAGTTGTGTCCCACTCTGTGTGACCCCATAGATGGCAGCCCACGAGATCTGTTCAGTTCCCTTCCTGGGGACATGTGTCACCTCAGCCTCACCACAGTGGGACGTCAACTTGGTTCAGCTACTATTTCAGGACTGAATTTCATTTTATAAATTGGTTTAGTGTACCCAGTTTTCTCTGGGCTGATTGCTGAAAGTCATCTGCAACATCTGAGAGTTTTATTTCTAGTTGTTGTGTCTAAACACATTCTCACTGCTGCTGCTAAGTCACTTCAGTTGTGTCCCACTCTGTGTGACCCCATAGATGGCAGCCCACGAGATCTGTTCAGTTCCCTTCCTGGGGACATGTGTCACCTCAGCCTCACCACAGTGGGACGTCAACTTGGTTCAGCTACTATTTCAGGACTGAATTTCATTTTATAAATTGGTTTTAACATTTCTCAGTTGATTTAGACTCCCTTCTCTACCCTTCATTAAGTTTCCAAGATTATATTTTAAAGTTTCAGAAAAGCATTTCTGAACAGTCTGCCAGGCCAGACCTAGCTTGCATAGTGATGGCTCCCATTGTGATTTTAAAATTTTTTATATTATTTGACAACATTAAAGAAATCACTAGATTATTCTTATGAATCAAGATTTCTGGCCTCTCTTTAAAAACAATTGCCACATCTTCTCACATGGCATCAATTGCTGAATCAGAGTAGCTGCTTTCCCTGTCGGGTATCATACATTCTTTTTCACTTCCTGCCCACCATAGCCAAGTTGTCTAAGGACTATGATTATATGCCTAGAAGTAATTCTTCCTAGACCAGTGGTAACTTTTATCTGGGATACAATGAGGGATGGGGGTTTGTGACTGAGTAGAAGACTGTGAGCCCATGCAGAGAAGGAAGCTCACTCACTAATATCTGTAGGTATTTGAGTTTGGAACCCTGTATTAGAAGAAATTGCTATGGAAGACAGGCTTTGTATATTGAGTTTATTTTATAATATAAATTATTAATCTTTTACCTAGTCAGGTTTTCTGTATTGGACTTTTTAAAATGAGACAGATTACATGGTAATAAGTTAGATAATGCCTATCCCATTTAAAGATTTTACCTTTTAAAATTTTAGTTCCATTTTAAATCCATTGCCAAAAAAAAAAAAAACAGTTAAAACTGTTCCATAGTGGCCATGCTGTGTTACCTCAGTATCACCAACAAATACTCACTGAAGCCTGTTGTTCAGGGCTTCCCTGGTGGCTCAGTGGTAAAGAATCCACCTACCAGTGCAGGGGACATGGCTTCGATCCCTGGTCTGAAAGATCCCACGTGTTGCAAGACAGCTAGCCCGTGTGCCAGAGCTACTGAGCCTGTGCTCTAGAGCCCAGGGCACAGCTCCTGATGCCCACGTGCCCTAGAACCCTGCTCTGTGATAAGGGAAGCTCCTCCAGTGAGAAGCCCAGGCACCACAACCCAGAGTAGCCCAGTCCCCACAGTTGGAGAAGGCCTGCACGTAGCAACAAAGACCTAGCGCAGCCATAAATAAATAAATAAATCTTCCTTATAAATCCAGTGTGTACAGATTTTCAAGGGCCTGTGAGAGTTAAAGGTACGGAAAATAGAGACATGGCTTTTGCTTTTGAGTTGCTTACAGTCTGGTGGATATAGTGGTCTTGTGGGCCAGTCAAGTGCAGAAAAATGAATAATATTGTGGGATTGTTCAGTGACTGAGACACTGAAATACACTGAAAAAGCCTCCAAAAATTGCTGAAGTAGATATCAGCTGAACTTGAAAGTGGGATCCCCATAGGCTGAGTTGAAGTTCAGGATTCATACATAAAAATATGGCATAGGAAGAAGCACACAATATGTGAGAAATACCTAGTTTATAGTTTGGCAGTGTGGGAATTGGCAGGTAATTTAGAATGGGCGGCTTAGGAATTGGACAGTAGAGTTGTTAAAGGCTGTTGCGTAGAGATGTGATGTTATGTATGAATTTATTTAAGGTCTGTTTTTAAATTTATATATGATTGCTAAAAATAATATTGACTTATTTTCTTTTAGAGAATGGTTTTTCTTGCTTTCACATGAAGTTTTGAACCCCATGTATTGCTTATTTGAGTATGCTGGCAAGAACAACTACTGTCTACAGATAAATCCAGCATCAACTATTAATCCAGACCATCTTTCATACTTTTGTTTCATTGGTCGCTTTATTGCTATGGTGAGTCTTGGATTTCCATTACCTATTTATTTATTTGAATTTTGCTTATTCCAAAAGTATTGTAGAGAAGATTTTTTTTTTAAGTGATACATATCATCCTTGGTTATATGTATTCAAAATTTGGTTACCAAGGAAGTTTGCCTAGAGAGTATCAAAATAAGTTCCTGTGTGAAATCAAGATTGTGAATATAAGGATTATTGATATAGCCAGTTGTTCTTTAGAAGTCCTTTCATTTAAGCCTAATTGTAGTATGACCACTTTTCAATAAGAGGAAAATCTGAATTGTATATATAATCACTGAACTTCATTGATATTTTTGGAATTTTCGTAGCTTTGCAGAAGGTCTTGTAGGACTATAAACTTCTTGAGAAGTGTTTGTGTTTATATATATTTTTGCACTTTATTATCTATCCAATTCATTCAGCAAATATTCATTGCCTGCTATGGCATCATAGTATGAACGGGATGAAACCATGATAAGACACAGTCCTTGTTCTTAGGGATATAAATATTGTTGCTGCTGCTGCTAAGTCACTTCAGTCGTGTCCGACTCTGTGCGACCCCATAGATGGCAGCCTACCAGGCTCCGCCATCCCTGGGATTCTCCAGGCAAGAACACTGGAGTGGGTTGCCATTTCCTTCTCCAATGCATGAAAGTGAAAAATGAAAGTGAAGTCACTGAGTCGTGTCCAACTCTCAGTGACTCCATAGACGGCAGCCTACCAGGCTCCGCCATCCCTGGGATTCTCCAGGCAAGAACACTGGAGTGGGTTGCCATTTCCTTCTCCAATGCATGAAAGTGAAAAATGAAAGTGAAGTCACTGAGTCGTGGCCAACTCTCAGTGACTCCATGGACGGCAGCCTGCCAGGCTCCTCCGTCCATGGGAGTTTCCAGGCAAGAGTACTGGAGTGGGGTGCCATTGCCTTCTCCGATAAATATTGTTAGAGGGAGACAAATAATGAATATATACTGAGGGAAAGGAAGTGTTGCTCTATTATTTAATTTGAGTAAAGGAGGCCTGTCTGATGGGTAACCTTGGAACAGAAATAAGAAAGCAAGGGATTGAATCATGCAGATATTTTGGAGAACAACATTCGAGGCACAGGGAACAACCCCCCAAAAAAGATGTTGGATGGAGTACATTTTTGAATAAAAATGTCATAGCTGGCCCATAAAGGGAACGTGGTAGGAGATGAGACATAGGCAGTTTTTGGGATCATTCAGAAATTCAGCTAAGGGTTTTGAGCCAGGAGTAGTATGATCTAAGGAACGTAATATGACCATGGATTTGATTAGGCTCAGTTTGCTGCCTTGTAGGAAGAGACTGTAATTGAGGGCAAAGGAAAGCAAGAGGAAAAGCAGGAAGACCACTTGGCAGCAGCTCAGCTGAGAGCTGGTGCTTGAGTCCTCACGCTTGGACTCGAGAGCTGTAGCCGTGGAGGCGGTGAGGCGTGCTGTGGATTCTGGATGCATTGCATTTAGAGGCAGTCAGGTCTTCTGTCCATTTAGGTGCGAGATGTGCGAGTCAGGGGTTGTTCCACACTGTAAGGTCTGTGTATCTGGTTGCAGCTGCCGTTTCCCAGGATGGCAGGGTTGTGACAAAGAGGAAATTTGGTGGGGAGAGACTCCAGAATTGGGATTTGGTTTAAGATTCCTGCCGACTTTCAAGTGGGGATGTAGAATAGATAGTTGGATACACAAGTCTGGCAATGAGGGGATATCTCAGTAAGACGATGTAACCATTTAAAGAATCACTGTGGACAGAGAAGTTGTTTAAGGACGCTTATAAATTGGGGAGATAAGAAGGAACCAGCAAAAGAGCCTAGGCAGAGGAGGAGATAGGAGAATAAATACAAATGGTTTCCAGAAGACCAAGGAGGAAGAAAGTGTGTTTCAAGAAATAAGAAGTGATCAGCTGTGTTGGATGCTGCTGGCTTATCAAGATGAGGTTCAAGAAGTAACTGTTTGATTTGGCCAGGTGAATGATATTCATGTGCAGTGGAGAGGAAGGGTTGATGAGAGGAGCCTCAAGAGAGAATGGAAGGAGAAATGGGGACAATAAATATAAACTGATCTCTTAAATAAGAAAAGGAGTATGTCAAGGCTGTATATTGTCACCCTGCTTATTTAACTTATATGCAGAGTACATCATGAGAAATACTGGGCTGGATAAAGCACAAGCTGGAATCAAGATTGCTGGGAGAAATATCAATCACCTCAGATATGCAGATGATACCACCCTCATGGCAGAAAGTGAAGAAGAACTAAAGACCCTCTTGATGAAAGTGAAAGAGGAGAGTGAAAAAGTTGGCTTAAAGCTCAACATTCAGAAAACCACGATCATGACATCTGGTCCCATCACTTCATGGGAAATAGATGGGGAAACAGTGGCTGACTATTTTTCTGGGCTCCAAAATCACTGCGGATGGTGATTGCAGCCGTGAAATTAAAAGACACTTACTCCTTGGAAGAAAAGTTACGACCAACCTAGATAGTATATTCAAAAGCAGAGACATTACTTTGCCAACAAAGGTCCATCTAGTCAAGGCTATGGTTTTTCCAGTGGTCATGTATGGATGTGAGAGTTGGACTATAAAGCTGAATGCCGAAGAATTGATGCTTTTGAACTGAGGTGTTGGAGAAGACTCTTGAGAGTCTCTTGGACTACAAGATCCAACCAGTCCATCCTAAAGGAGATCAGTCCTGGGTGTTCATTGGAAGGACTGACATTGAAGCTGAAACTCCCAATACTTTGGCTACCTGATGTGAAGAGCTGACTCACTTGAAAAGACCCTGATGCTGAGAAAGATTGAGGGAAGGAGGAGAAGGGGATGACAGAGGATGAGATGGTTGGATGGCATCACCGATTCGATGGACATGAGTTTGGGTAAACTCCCGAGAGTTGGTGATGGACAGGGAAGCCTGGTGTGCTGTGGTTCTTGGGGTCGCAAAGAGTCAGACACAACTGAGCAGCTGAACTGAAGAATCTCTTAAAGGGGCCTCCCTGGTGGCTCAACTGGTAAAGAAGCTGCCTTCAGGGTGGGAGCCCTGGGTTGGGAAAATCCCCTGGAGGAGGGCATGGCAACCCAGTCCAGTATTCTTGCCTAGAGAATCCTATGGACAGAGGAGCCTGGAGGGCCACAGTCCATGGGGTTGCGAAGAGTCGGACACAAGTGAGCAACTAAGCACACACACACACAAAATCTCATAAAGGAACTTGCTATAAAGGATTAAAAAGATACTGGAGAAGTACCATGAAGTATATATGGAACCAAGAATGGGAGGAGAATAAAACATTAACATGCTGCTATGATCAGTAAGAGAAGAAGGAATTTGATGAGGTCAGAGAGATGGAGGATATCGGAGCAATGACCTTGAATAGGAGAGCAAGGGGGAGATGTGTCCAGTGCACAGAGAATCATAGCTTCTCCACAGTAGGAGCACATAGATTCAGATGCTGTTAGGTTTGTGCAAATGTAATTACGGTTTCAGACAGTAAATTTTAATTCATTATAACTAGACTTAAACACATCTTTATTAATCAGAACAGAAACCATTATAATCAACACATTTTTGCCAATGAGAAGTAAGTTTGTTTATTCCTGTAGCATAAAAATCCGTGCTTCAGAATTCCACGAACTCTTGGAAAGCATCTTCTGCCTCTTGCTGGTTGTGGAAGCATTCCCCCTGCAAAAGGCTGTCGAGATGCTTGAAGAAGTGCCGATCGGTTGGTGAGAGGTCAGGTGAACATGGTGGATGAGGCAAAACTCCGTGGCCCAATTCATTCAACTTTTGAAGCATTGGTCGTGCAAGTTGCAGTCAGATGTCATCAGACGTTGTCATGGAGAAGAGTCGGGCCCTCTTCTGTTGACCAATGTTGGCTGCAGGCATCGCAGTTTTCAGTGCATCTCATCGATTTGTTCAGCAGACATCTCAGCTGTAATGGTTTTGCAGGGATTCAGAAAGCCGTAGTACATCCGACTGGCAGCAGACCACCAAACAGTGGCCAGTACCTCTTCTTGGTGCAAGTTTGGCTGTGGGAAGTGCTTTGGAGCTTCTTCTCAGTCCATCCACTGAGCTGGTCATCACCAGTTGTCATAAAATCCACTTTTCTTCACACATCACCATCTGGTTGAGAAATGGTTCACTGTTGTTGCACAGAATAAGAGAAGACACTTCAAACTGAAGATTTTTTAAATTTTCGGTCAGCTTATGAGATACCCACTTATCAAGCTTTTTCACCTTTCTCATTTGCTTCAAATGCCAAATGACTATAGAATGATGAGCCTTGAGTTCTTCGGCAGCTTCTTGTGTAGTAAGAGAATTGTCTTGATGATCTTCTCAGCTGGTCATTGTCAACTTCTGATGGCCAGCCACTACGTTTCTCAACTTCGAGGCTGTCATCTCCTTTGTAAAACTTCTTGAACAACCACTGCGCTGTGCGTTTTTTAACAGTTCCGGGCCAAGGTGCATTGTTGTTGTGAGCTGTTTGTGCTGCTTTACGACCCATTTTGAACTTGAGTTAAAAAAAAAAACAAATCACTCAATTTGGTTTTTGTCTAGCATCATTTCTGTAGTCTAAAATAAGTATACAATAAACAGCAAGTAATAGTCATTAGCAAAAAAGAAAACTATAAAGCAAGAAATGTGCATTAAAATGATGTATAATACAACTACATTTATCTAGAATGTATTCCGACATCAAATGGCAAATTTCAACATTGCAAAAACCGCAATTCGTTTTGCACCAGCCTAATACTAGTGAGCAGGTGTGGGGGAAGCACAGAAGTTCTCTCGTGGTGGCTGTTTCCTCGGCGAGATGGAGAGCACGCTTGTTAGTGCAGAGTGAGGAGACGAGGTTTGAAGGTACACGGGAGAGGTGGCTAAGTGGTTAAGGTGATTGTGCTCTCAGGGTCCAAGGGAGTAACTTTAGTGACTGACAATGGAATCTAAACCGAGTAAGGGGAGGACTTCCCTGGTGGCCGAGGAGCTAAGACTCCTGAGCTTTCCACTGCAGAGGGTGTGGGCGCCATCCCTGGTTGGGGGAACTAAGATCCCACATACCACGTGGTGTGGCCAAAATTTTCAAGAAAAACTGAGTAAGGGGAGAAATAACTTCAAAAGTGGGCTGAGCGACAGTGAAAAGCTAACAAGTTCCCTGGATTTTTTTAGATCCCAGTGGGGTCCAAATGTGCTGGTGTTTACTGCTGAAGGTGGTGAGCTGGAATGTCAGGACCTCTTTGGAATTCAGTTTATGAAGGAATTGCAGTCAGTGCTAATAACAGTGTCTAGGGTATGGTGTTGAGAACATTTAACTAAGTTAAAGACTAAGATCACAGAAAGGATTAAAATGGCCAGGGTAGTAAAAGAATCATCAGTGCAGATCATGAAACCTTAGAAATGATGACGGTCGTGTTGAAAAAGCATGGAACTAAATGAGTAAAGGGGGAAACCGGAAGATCTAAGGATGACTGCAGTGAGGAAGTAGGGGGTGGTGAGGCAGGAACGTAGAGGGCTGACATAGTCTTGCACGCTGGGGCAGGTAAGGGAGGTGAAATTAGTGATGAGAAGCAACACACACCCACTCCCAGACTTGGTGACACGGGGATAGGAGAGAGACAGCCAGCTCCCTGAGAGGATTTGAAAGGAAACAGGATCCTCAGAAAAATGCCAGATTTTTGTTAGAACAAGATATAAAGGATCTTCAAAGGATGAATTGAGAATGTGGGGGATTTTGCTAATGATGGACCATGAGCTTGAAGAGGACGAAACATAGTAGGATGGTTTTGAAAGTGAGGTAAGATGTGAGACACGGAATCAGATTTCAGAGTAGACAGGCGGATGGTGGTGAGAATCAGAGTACTGCAGGTCTGGGGCTGTCTGCATTGGCTATTGTGAAGGCAAGGCAGGGTCGGTCCTAAAGCTCTCTCAGGCAACTGTGGGATAAGAAAGGAGTTGGGGAGGGGTCTTCCCAGGTGCACAGGGTTAGGGTTAAAACACCTTCTTTCCTGTGTCCAGTGGTGTTAATGTAATTCATGAAACATATTTAAAAGTGGGAGTTTGATAAGGCTCCATTATCATCCTCTTTTAAAGTTATTGACAGGACATCGTATAGCTAAGTGTTTGACCTCAGTTAAAGAGATACTGTTTTCACTCTAAATTTGTTTTTCATACTTATCATCTTATAGAATATTTTATTTTTTAGTTTTCATGATTTCAATCTTTTAGTTTTCATGATTTATACTGATTAATTATTAAGTACTTTTTTGCCTGTAAAGCCTTATGATACCTCTGTTATCATTGTGCCCTGAATAGGAAAATTGCTACTTTGTAAATTTTTTTAATTTTTTGTTTTTCTTGGCAGGCACTCTTTCAGGGAAGTTTATTGATACTGGTTTTTCGTTACCCTTCTACAAGCGTATGCTAAGTAAAAAACTGACTATTAAGGATTTGGAATCGATCGATACTGAATTTTATAATTCCCTTATCTGGATAAGGTTTGAAGATTTATCTTTCAATAAGGTATTTTCTTGAAACCAGTTTTACATATTTTGTTAATTAGTGGTTGTATCTTTCTATCACCCAGAGACAACAACATTGAAGAATGTGGCTTAGAAATGTACTTTTCTGTTGACATGGAGATTTTGGGGAAGGTTACATCACATGACCTGAAATTGGGAGGTTCCAATATCCTAGTGACAGAGGAGAACAAAGATGAATATATTGGGTAAGGTGATTGTCCCTACTTTCTACAACTGCCAGAGTGTCTTAGAACTGTCTCTCTATACCTTGTCTTTACGCCTGTTTGCTCCTCGGGGAATGTTCCACATTAATTCCCTCTTTCAGTGATCCTTTTCAATCATTTTTTCTCTACTCAGTATTCCTCTTAATTTATAAACATGTTGCAAAAGCACTCAAAAATTCAAATATAATTTAAAAAAACCCACTTCCCTTGCCTCTGACATACAGTTATTTAAGTTCTTCCCAACAGTACTAACATTCTTGAAAAAAGTGTATATGATGACTTCACTTTCCCACTGCCACTTACTGTATCGCATCCTACCTTGTCTGGATCAAAAATCAGAGAACATTGGTGCAAAAGAAGGGCTTTCCAAAGCCCATGCACTTCTTCATTTCTAGATGAGGAGGTGGAGGCCCTCTGTAGACAGTAGCAAAACCAAGTCTGGAGCCGCACCCGACTAGCACTGTGATACTCATTCTTATTCCATTTCACTTTCCCATTTTAACTTATTCTTTTAATAGTGCTCACCACAACTTCCAATTTGAAACTGTGCTCACTTGAATTCTACACTCCATACAACTTCGTGATTTTCTTCACTTTCTCTTTTAATGATGGTTAAGAAGTACTCTGTGTTTTAAACCCTTTTACCGTACATGAAAGTACCATCTTTTTAAATACCATCTTTATTTTCAGTTTAATGACTGAGTGGCGTTTTTCTCGAGGAGTACAAGAACAGACCAAAGCTTTCCTTGATGGCTTTAATGAGGTTGTTCCCCTTCAGTGGCTGCAGTACTTTGATGAAAAAGAATTGGAGGTTAGGATCTTTTATTATGCTATTATAGGGAAGGTTAATGGGAGGAGGGTCTGTTGTTATGCTTCTATAATAGAATGTCCGCGAGCTTTAAAAACATATGGCACCATCTTCAATCTGCTCTGATTCATCGAAATGTTTAGGGGGTCTAAAACTCCAGCACTGAGTAAGGGTCTTAAGTTCTCGCAAATGTGATGCTGTCATAGTGCAAAATCATCAACCGTGCCAACTCTTAGGGCTCTTGAAAAGTGAAAGCTTACTCATAACTGAGGGAACTCAAGTAGGGGAAATCATACAATGTCTGTCTTACTGTGACTGCCTTATTTCAGTTGCCATAATGTCTTCATGGTTCATCCAGAGTGTAGCATGTGTGAAAATTTTTTGCTTTTAATATTGAATATATACAATATACAGGTATACATATATAACATGTGTATATATTTTCAGTATTTACTCTATATATGTAAGTAACATATATAGCCTGGAGGAGGAAATGGCAACCCACTCCAGTATACTTACCCGGAGAATCCCATGGACAGAGGAGCCGGATGGGCTGCAGACCATGGGATGACAGAGTCAGACATGACTCAGTGACTGAACAGCAACATCATACACATGGTAAACAGTAAGAAAAGGCAGAAACACGAGACACTGAAAGGTGAGCTCCCCAGGTCAGGGGGCGCCCAATATACTACTGGAGAAGAGTGGAGAAAGAGCTCCAGAAGGAATGAAGAGGCTGAGCCACAGCAGAAGCAGCGTCCAGTTGTGGATGTGTCTGGTGGTGAAAGTAAAGTCTGATGCTGTAAAGAACAGCAGTGCATAGGAACCTGGAATGTTAGATCCATGAATCAAGGTAAATCGGAAGTGTCAAACAGGAGATGGCAAGGGTGAACATGGACATTTTAGGAATCAGTGAACTAAAATGGACCATTCTGGGCAAATTTAATTCAGATGACCACTATATCTACTACTATGGGCAAGAATCCCTTAGAAGAAATGGAGAAGCCATCATAGTCAACAAAAGAGTCCAAATTGCAGTACCTGGGTGCAATCTCAAAAACGACACACTAGATCTCAAAAACGACAGACTGGTCTCTGTTCATTTCCAAGACAAACAATTCAGTATCACAGTAATTCAGGTCTATGCTCCAACCACTAATGCCGAAGAAGCTGAAATTGACAGGTTCTGTGAAGGACCTACAAGACCTTCTAGGACTAACACCAAAAAAAGATGTCCTTTTCATCATAAGGGACTGGAATGCAAAAGTAGGAAGTCAAGATATACCTGAAATAACAGACAAGTTTGACTTTGGGGAGTACAAAATGAAGCAGGGCAAAACCTAAGAGAGTTCTGCCAAGAGAACACATTGGTCATAGCAAACACCCTCTTTGCAACAACACAAGAGATAACGCTACACATGGACATCACCGATGGTCAATACCAAAATCCGATTGATTATATTCTTCACAGCTGATGATGGAGAAGCTCTATACAGTCAGCAAAAACAAGACTGGGAGCTTACTGTGGCTCAGGTCATGAACTCCTTATTGCCAAATTCAGACTTAAATTGAAGAAAGTAGGGAAAACCACTAGACCATTCAGATATGACCTAAATCAAATCCCTTACAGTTATACAGTGGAAGTGAGAAATAAATTCAAGGGATTAGATCTGATAGGCAGAGTGCCTGAAGAAACTAGGGGCAGAAGTTCCTAACACTGTACAGGAGGCAGTGATCAAAACTATCCCCAAGAAAAAGAAATGCAAAAAGGCAAAATGGTTGTTTCAGGAAGCCTTACAAATAGCTGAGAAAAGAAGAGATGTGAAAAGCAAAGGAGAAAATGAAAGATATACCCATCTGAATGCAGACTTCCAAAGAATAGCAAGGAAGATAAGAAAGCCTTCCTAAGTGAACAATGCAAAGAAATAGAGAAAAAAACAATAGAATAGGAAAGACTAGAGATCTCTTCAAAAAAATTAGAGATACCAAGAGAACATTTCATGCAAGGTTGGGCACAATAAAGGACAGAAACGGTATGGACCTAACAGAAGCAGAGATTATTAAGAAGAGATGACAAGAATACACAGAAGAACTATACAAAAAAGATTTTAATGACCCAGATAACCACAGTGGTGTGATCACTCACCTCAAGCAAGACATCAGAGAGTGTGAAGTCAAGTGGGCCTTAGGAAGCATCACCACCAACAAAACTAGTGCAGGTGATGGAATTCCAGCCGAACTATTTCAGCTTAGAAGATGATGTGAAAGTGCTACACTCAGTATGCCAACAAATTTGGAAAACTCAGCTGTGGCCACAGGACTGGAAAACGGATTGAGTTTTCATTCCAATCTCGAAGGTCAATGCCAAAGAATGTTCAAACTATTGCACGCTCATTTCACATGCTAGCAAAGTAATGCTCAAAATTCTCCAAGCTAGGCTTCAACAGTACATGAACCATGAACTTCCAGATGTTCAAGCTGGATTTAGAAAAAGCAGAGGAACCAGAGATCAAATTGCCAACACCCAATTTGATCATCGAAAAATCAAGAGAGTTCCAGAAAAACATCTGCTTCACTGACTAGGGTAAAGACTTGCACTGTGTAGACCACAGCTGTGGAGAATTCTTAAAGAGATGGGAATACCAGACCACCTTACCTGCCTCCTGAGAAACCTGTTGCTTCTATGCAGATCAAGAAGCAACAGTTAGAACCGGACATGAAACAATGGACTGGTTCCAGATTGGGAAAGGAGTACATCAAGGCTGTATATTGTCACCGTGTTTATTTAACTTTTATGTAGAGTACATCATTGAAGTGCCAGACTGGATGAAGTGCAAGCTGGGATCAACATTGCCAGGAGAAATATCAGTAACCTCAGATATGCAGATGACACCACCCTTAGAGTAGAAACAGAAAGGAACTAAAGATCCTCTTGATGAAGCTGAAAGAGGAGAGTGAAAAAGGTGGCTTAAAACTCACCGTTCAAAAAACTAAGATCATGGCATCCAGTTCCATCACTTCATGGCAAATAGATTGGGAAACAATGAAAACAGTGTCAGACTTTATTTTCTTGGGCTCCAAAATCACTGCAGATGGTGACTGCAGCCATGAAATTAAAAGATGCTTGCTCCTTGGAAGAAAAGTTATTACAACTTAGACAACGTTTTAAAAAGCAGAGTCATTCCTTTGCCAACAAAGGTCCATCTAGTCAAGGCTTATTGTTTCTCCAGTAGACATGTATGGATGTGAGAGTTGGACTGTAAAGAAAGCTGGGTGCCAAAGAATTGATGCTTTTGGACTGTGGTGTTGGAGAAGACTCTTGAGAGTCCCTTGGACTGCAAGGAGATCCAACCAGTCCATGCTAAAGGAGATCAGTCCTGGGTGTTCATTGGAAGGACTGATGCTGAGGCTGAAACTGCAGTACTTTGGCCACCTCATGCGAAGAGCTGACTCATTGGAAAGATCCTGATGCTGGGAAAGATTGAAGACAGGAGAAGAAGGGGCCAGCATAGAATGAGATGGTTGGATGGCATCACCAACTCAATGGACGTGAGTTTGAGCAAGTTCCGGGAGATGGTGGAGGACAGGGAAGCCTGGCGTGCTGCAGTCCATGGGGTCACAAAGAGTTGACTGATATATCACAGAGATCACAACTGATATACATAATACATATATGTGTGCATTTTCTTTATCCATTCGTCAGTCACCGGATCTTTGTCTTCATTCCACCTTTTGGTGATTGTGAATAATGCCGCAATATACATGAGTGTACAGAATGCTCTTTGAGACCCTGCTTTCAGTTCTTTTAAGTAAATACTCAGGAGTGGTATTGCTTTATCAGATAGTAATTCTCTGTTTAACTTCTTGAAGGACCGCTACTGTTTTCCATAGCAGCTGTACCATTTTCCATTCCCACCAAATGTATATAAGGCTCCAACTTCTCCACATCATTGCCTATACTTGGTATTTTCTGTTTTTGTTTTTAATAGTAACAATTACAGTAATAATAGTATGAGGTGGTGGCTTGCTGTGGTTTTGATTTATGTTTCCCTGATGGTTAGTTACTGTGAATTCTCCAAGTCTCCTCCATGTAGATTAGAAGGTAGGGAGGGCCATTTAGGAAAATGGTTGCATTTCCCCTCTGCCACCTTTTGGGGGCGGTATTTTAACTTCAGCCATCTTGCGTCCTCTGTTAAACTTGGTTTGTCCATGTAATCAAAATGTGCATATGAAAAAATTAGCATTTTAAATTTTATACAGTAATAGTCCTATGTAGGACGTAGCCTTCTAGAAACTCTGACACGGGAAATACATGAAAATCAGGACTGAGAGCCTGAATTACAGGCAGACTCTGTAAACCTTAGTTAACGGCTCTTTCCTAACAGCTTGCTTACACAAATTAGCAGAAATGCAGTAGTAGAATGGAACATTTTTTAAATCACCAACTCTATTAAGAATCTGAAGAAAATGAAATAATTTTGCATCCTCAAAGTGCGTACATCTAAAATACTTTGTGCTGTTGGTTAAGAACTGCTGTCTTAGGGGCCACTCGGTGAGAGAGGGGTGTTACGACAAGAGCCTGACATCAGAACCTAGAGGAAACTAAGACAGTAGATAAAGAAAGATGTAACAGGTGCATACTTTTATATCACCCTTGGTAGCGCTTACAGTCTTCTCACAGGACACCCTGTGAAATAGTCTGGCTGCATGATAATTGTCTAACACAGATAAGGAGACTAAAGGCCTAACTGCCTGCTGATTTGCTTTTAGCTCACAGTACAGAGCTGTGAGGAAATAGAAATTTGTTTTGTTTTGTCTTGTCTTTCTCTTGTTTCTTCTTCTGCTCCCATTCATTGTCTCTTTTAACCATGAATAATACCACAATAAAGAATATTTACACCATTATCCAAAAACTTTGGTTATCCATAGTCATGCCCCCTTTTTACAGGTTAAATCTGTTTGTAAGAAGATAAAACAGTCATTCTGTATAAAAACTCTTCATCACACTAGGAATAGAAGGCAGCTTTCTCAGTTTGATAAAGGGCATCAACAAAAAAGATAAATCCTAACTTCATTCTAATAGTGATACCTTGGATATTTCTCAGTGAGATTGGGAACTCAGTGACGTCCACTCTCACCAGTTGTGTTCTACATTGTACCAGATTCCAAAGCCAGTGCAACAAGGCAGAAGTAGAAGCAAAAAGCGTAACATTTAGAAAGAAGTAAAACTGCCTTTATTCACAGATGATAACATGATTGTCAACTTAGAAAATCCTAAGGGACCTACCAAAAAAACAACTAGAAATGATAATGAATTTTAATAATTCCTTGTAGTGTGTGTGCAAGCTCAGTTATTTAAAAAATCAATTGTGTATTTTCTGTATGCTAGCAGCAAACATTTAGAAATTGAAACTTCAAAGTTTCATTTACTAAAGCATTAAAAAAAAAATGAATAAATTTAGCCAAAGGGATGTAAGAGCTCTGTCCTAAAAACTGGAAACATTACTGAGAAAAATTAAAATTTTAATAAGTGGAGACATATTTCATCATGTGTATTGGAAGATTCAGTATTGTAAATATTAGTTTTCTCCAAACAACACAATCCAATCAACATCCTGGTAGAATTTTCTGTAGAAATTGATGGGCTAGTTCTAAAATTACAAGGAAATGCACAGGTTCTAGATTAGCCAAAACAATTTTGAAAAGGGACAAATCTTACAGGATGTTTACTACCTGATGTCAAGGATTTTTATAAGCCATAGTAATTAAGATAGTGTGATATTTGTGTGAGGATGGACAGACAGGTCAGTGGAACACTTTAATTAGAGTCCAGAATAGATCCACATATATTGTCAATTATTTTCATCAAAAGTACTATTATATTTTGATGGAGAAAGGGGAAAAGTCTTAAACAAATTATTCTGGATTAACTTGATATTCATATACAAGAAAATTAATTTTGACCCCAAGTCAGCTATAAAGATTTGAAATAAATTATGAACATAAATATGAAAACTAAAAATATAACATAGTATAAAAATATGAGTCTAGACGGAAATGTCTTAGGAAGAACACAAAAGGATCTTAGACTTCATCAAAATTAAAAACTTCTCTTCAAAAGATGCCGTCAAGTAAATGAAAAGGTAACCTACCTGCTGAAAGAAACTCTTGAGACAAGGTGTTATATCCAGACTATATTAAAAGCTTGTCACTCAATAAAAATACAATTTTTAAGTGGACAAAGACTCACTTCATTAAAGAAGCTCTGTTGATGGCACATAAACACAGGGAGATGCTCACTAGTCATTGGGGAAATGCAGATTCAGACTAAATGAATTATCACTGCTAAACATGCCTCAGCCTTATGCCCTCGCGGTTCCACTAGCAGGTGTTTACTCATGTGGAAATGAAATATATGTGTTCACAGAAGAACTTTTCCATAAATGTTCATCACAGTTTTATTCATCAAAATCAAAAATATGAAGTAACATCCATCAGTGAAAGAATGGGTAAATAAATTGTTATATATTTACATAATGAAATACCGCTCAGCAATATGAAAGAACCACTGGTAGCCATCAGCCATCACAGCATGGATGAATCTCATAAACATTCTACTGGCGAGAAAACAGAACAGAGCAGATGAATGTAGTCTGTCTGCTGTGTTCAGAAATCTAACCTGTGGTGAGGTCACTGAGGTGGTTAACAGGTATATACTGCTGTCAAATGCATGTAACTCTGTACTTACAATATGCACGCTTTATTGTCCATAAATTATAGATCATAGTTGATATGAGAAATAAAGTACAGGTTATTATGCCCAAAATAGTTTTCATCCCATATATAATAAACTATAGAGTTATTTGAAAATTATACATATTTAGAATATTTTATTCTCAAAGCCTGGATAGATGAATAACAGGAGGTTAGTATTTTTAACTTTAAATAGGTAAGGTAGCATAGATTAAAAAAAAAGAAGAACCGTAAACTTATGTTTAAACTTATTTGTAATGTATGTGATTTGGGATATATGTGTAGTAAAAGTGACTGTTTTTATATAGCTGATGTTTTTCTTGAAGAATAGTTACTTTTGAATGTTTTTAAGTTCAGTAAACATGAATAAGATAAGAACTGAAGAATTCTGCGTGTTAAATTGCCACACAGTTTAGCTAGGCTTGCTTTACTGTGATCATTATTTGATGTACACATAGCCATTTGACATAATGATGCATGTGCGTAGCTGGGCATTAGCAGACTTCAGTCCTGTAGTTACTCTCTTCACTGAATCTTTGACCTGATACTGTGCTTGTTCCCCAGGTTATGTTGTGTGGCATGCAGGAGGTCGACCTGGCAGATTGGCAGAGAAACACTGTGTATCGACATTATACCAGAAACAGCAAGCAAATCATTTGGTTTTGGCAGGTATTTGCCTTTATCTTCTTGACTCTAAATACTGAAAGAAAATGTTTTCTGATGAAGTGGTAATTTGAAAACAGTTAATTTTTAAGGTTGAGACTGCTTTTGGACATGGTATTTAGTCTTTGAATTTTAAATTAGAACTGGATAGTGTGATACTTGTTAAAGGATTTTCCATTTCTTATTTCCTAAATGAAAGAACAAATGACCATCTTTAAATAATAGTTTAACGGTAATGGTTTTAGGTATAACATTTTTTTATAGTAGTATGAAAGTAGTCTATAAATTCTACTTAATTTTGGAAGTAAAAGAGGAATATGTTTTTAATGAGAAAGTCAATGAAAATACTTAATTGCTCTAAAGGTGATAATATGCCAGCAAATTAGAACAATCTGGAGGATAATGTTCAAGAATGACTTTTCTTTCCTTTCCTTTCT
This sequence comes from Aepyceros melampus, assembly GCA_006408695.1. Classification (NCBI taxonomy): domain Eukaryota; kingdom Metazoa; phylum Chordata; class Mammalia; order Artiodactyla; family Bovidae; genus Aepyceros; species Aepyceros melampus. Next base: position 119,750 of record SJXQ01007545.1, read on the forward strand.
CTCTCCCTCTCCCTCCTTCTCTCTTTGTCCATCAGGGGAACTGAGTAAATAAATTGTAATATATCCGTTCTGTAATTCCATACCTTTTTGTCATTCTTTTTCTTAATGCAAATTAACAAAAATATTGGAGAATAATTTTTTCAATACAGTATTAAGGTTAAAAGGAATTGTATCTATTACTTGGCTTAAAGGAAAATATCTATTCTATCTAGACAAGTGTCTGCTAGTGTATGAATACAGCCTCTGAGAAGGCGGCGGGCTGCTGAGCAGAGAGCCGCCCTGAGGCAGAGGTGTTGTCGTGGGCTCCCCGCTGTGCCCTCCTGCTGCCTCAGGTCCACACCACCTGCACATGTTATCTATTGCAAAAAGTAAAGGAAAAGTAGGAGTAACTGTTTTCAAACCTAAGACATCAGACCTACATCCGTACAGAGTTTGTGCAAGTATCTGTAATCTTCCCTTTTGGCTCTTTACCAGCTTCCTTGTTCCTTTTGTTCCCTGACACTCCCTTTGGGCGTTTCTTTCTATATACCTCAGGAGCTTAAGTGCTGGGTTATGTAAATCCAAATGAATAATTGTTTTCTAAATGGGATTTCCCTGGAGAAGGAAATGGCACCCGCTCCAGTATTCTTGCCTGGAACATCCCATGGACGGAGGAGCTTGGCGGGCTATGGCCCATGAGTCACAAAGACTCAGACAAGACTAAGCAGCTTCACTCACTCACTCATTCAAATGGGGTTTGTTCTGTGGAAAGTGGTGAGACTTATGCCAGCCCTGTTCACCTCCATTTCTATGTCTTGATGAAACATGTTGCCTCAGCGCAATTCTGTGCAGAAAGATTATTTTTCGTATTTAGCACAACATTTTGTCTTTTTATTAGCTAAAGTGTAGTCTCTTGTTTTTAAGATACATTTCTACTCTCACACTGTCCCCTAAGTTCCTTGCCTTCTATTGTAAGACACTCAGAGCAATTCAGATCAGTATTTCACATTACCTGTCTATGTCCACTTTGAAAAGAAATAGTCCATGAAGAGATATATGTTTAGAAGAATGCATACTTGGGTTCAAGTATGAAGAACACAGTTGGGAAAGTCTTGTTTAGTGAAAGAAAATATCAGAAACTGCTGAGAGTGGCAGTTGAGAAGGATCTGTTCACTGTCAGTAGCTTGCAGGTTAGTCAGCTCAGGTCAGGTAACAGAGCTTTAGAGCTCAGTCAGACCTGAGTTCAAATGTTAGTTCCGCCACTTAGTAGCAGGTTGAGAAGGACAAATTCTTTCACCTCTCCAGGCCTCCATTTTCTTTTTTTCTGATTACTTGTTTGTTTTTGACTGCGCTGGGTCTCTCTTGCTGCACATGGGCTTCTCTCGAGTTGCGACGAGCAGGGGCTCCCCTCTGGCTGTGGCGCACAGGCTTCCCATCGCGATGTCCTCTCTGTCGCGGAGCACAGGCGTGGGGCGAGGGCTTCTGCAGCCGTGGCCTGTGGGCTCAGAGGTGTGGCTCCTGGTCCCTAGAGCACAGGCTCAACAGCTGTGGCCCCCGGGCTTAGCTGCTCCGTGGCGTGTGGGGTCTTCCGGATCAGGGATGGAACCCATGTCTCCTGCATCAGCAGACGGGCTCTTTGCTACTGAGCCACCAGGGAAGCCTGGCCTCCATCTTCTTTTGTGTATCGTGGGGATGCTAATGATAGTGCCTGTCTCATTGTCGTTAGGGCCAAATACACAAAAAGCATATGGCGCATCCTCTGTTTTCATTTTCCTCCTAAAAATAGGAAATTGGGCTTTGAAATCAGTACAAGAGTTGTAAGTTATTTTGAAATTAGAAATAGAATTTTAGTACAAATGATTTTCACCAGGTTGTAAAGTAAACTTGATTTTGTTGCGCAGTTTGTGAAGGAGACAGACAATGAGGTGCGAATGCGGCTGCTGCAGTTTGTCACCGGAACCTGCCGTTTGCCTCTAGGAGGATTTGCCGAACTCATGGGTAAGTGCGGTTTTCTCTGTGAATAATTTTGTGATAATGCATTTAGACACACAGCAGACTTAAGCCTAAAGATTATTCTTCTTTGCTTTATGTAGGGCATCTACTGAAAGAAAGACAAATTAATGCTTAATATCAAGTACATTCGTAAGATAGGTATGAAGGTCTGCTCTCAGAGGCTTTGTGAAGGGGGTACAATTCTGTAGACACTGATCTTCCCACTGTGTGATTCCTGCTCTGGATCTCTGCAGCATTAAGAAGCTTCTCTGGGCAGAAGCCACTTACATTGTAGTTTATTCTGTATCATTCATGTTGATTCTGTGACGTGTTCCGGTTTGACTAGTTGTCAAAACTAAAAGTTTAAAGGACCAAATGAATTTTTCATATTTTCCTGATTTAGGAAGTAATGGGCCTCAAAAATTTTGCATTGAAAAAGTTGGCAAAGACACCTGGTTACCAAGAAGCCACACATGGTAAGTTCAAAAATCTTAAATAGTACAGTGACTGAATATAATTGTTGATTCATTAAAGTAGTCAGAATTTCAGTTTTTACTGATTAATATAGCACTCTATAACTAAACACTTCAGAGTGACTGGTTAATATAAATACTCGAGAAATGTATCAGTTAATTCAAAAAAGATTTAAAGTACCACTAGGTGTAAAATAAGATTGAAGTGCTCCCTGCCTTTTATGAAGTTTGTGCTCCATTGGGGATGGGCACAAAAGACAAACAGGTCATCACCTCTTTACAAATGCTAGGAGTCCTTTAAACCAGGAGACCAGCTGGAGAGGAATCCCCATCAGATTGGGTGGTCAGGGAAGTTTCTTGGAAACAGTGATGTTTAAGTTGAGTTTGATGAATAGCATGCTGTGGGAAGAAATGGGGAGTATATACTTTGTATAGTCATTTTTTACAGAAATAAAAGATGACTTGGTATGAATAGAACTTAATGATTTTGAGGAGGAAGATAAAAGAATTTGGAAATGTGGGCAGGGGCTACATTATGTAGAGGTTAATAGACTATGATGAGCAATTAGATACTAAGTACAATTAGAAGCCGTGGAAGAGTCTTATATAGGAAGAGATCTAAGAAAAATGACTCTGGCCACACGGGGAGGGCGGGAACTGGGTGAGTGAGAGCAGGGAGGTCAGAGCTGTTAGTCATCCAGACAGAAGATGGTGATGGCCCGAAGGTATGTTTTGCTTTTAGGAGGTCAAAGCCAGTTTTCACACTGTCCTTTTTTGCCTTTTTATTGTTTGACATTTGCACTTGTGGTACCAAAGTAATGGTGGGTCATCAGCTGTTCGCTTAGCACAAGTCAAGGCAGTGACACCAAACTGCGGTCTCTGCATTTCTCAACACCACACACTTGAAGTTTAAAAAAAAAGAAAAGGCCAGGCTTATTGAAAGTTGTTGATTATGAAGTAGTAAAAACTATTAACTTTATTAAATCTTGACACTTGAAGTATGTGTGTAGTTTTTTTTAATATTCTGTATGACAAAATAAATGGCAAGTCTACATAAAACACTGGTTTTTGTCTTGCAGAGAAGCTCTTAGACAGTTGTCTAGTTGAAAGCTGAAGAGCTTGCTTTTTTTGTGAAATGCTCTGTTTACTTGAAAACATAACAAACTGTTTCATTCAGACTTTTTTCTTGAAAATTAAGTAAAAGCTCATCATTTTAAGGAAAACAACTAACAGCATTTGTTGGTGATGATAACATTGAGGTTTCATACAAAAAAATCAGAATTTTGGAAAACTTATATATTCAGCTTCGCAGCTTCCCAAGACTTTTAATATTTGAAAATTCGTTATAACTGGGTGAACCTATATTTCCAAATAACTGATACATGATGTTATAAACTCATGCATGAGAAAAACATCCAAAGTGCAAAATAAACCAATGGATTTCATGTAACAGAATACAGAGGGTTCTGTGATATGATTTCAAAACCCGTATTATGCATAACCTTGTCAAACTGAATAACTGTGGATATTATCAAAGGTGGATATTATCAAAGGATAATATCCACAATTATCTGGGAAAAAATTACTTGAGTACATCTCTGTTTTCTAATTGCATATCTGTATGGGAACAGTTTTCATATAATCTAAAACAGTGCAGTTTGATAGTATAAACACATAGGTACTAGAATCCAGATGTCTTCTATTAAACCAGACATTAAAATGATTTGCAAAAATATGAAACAAGGTCACTTTTTTCACTACTTCTTTGAAAACAGTCACTTTTTTCATAAAAATAACTTACTTTCATTCTCCAGTAAATTATTTTTAAAATTTATGATAAATATCAATAGCTATAATTCACGTAAACAAAAAGCTCTTTGGATTTCTCAGTATTTTTAGATGTGAAAAAGGATCCTGTTCACCAAAAACTTTAAGGAACACCAGGTTAGAATGAATTGGTGAGTCCAATGCAGGAGAGATTGTTGAGGCAGGGGACAGAGATTTCATAACTAAAGGAGATGGAAAGAATTGGGATTCTTACGTGTGAGTTAAGGAATTCACTTTTGATGAAAACAAGAACTTTTCCTTTGTTGTAACAGAAGAGGAAGAAAAACTGAGTTAAACTACAGATAGATTTTAGATTTTGTGAAGGAAAAAAGAGTTGATCAACTGTTGATTTTTTTCCTCCAAGCATTTATAAGGTGAAGTCACTGGCTAAGAATGAATAAAGGAAAGACTTGGAAGGAGAAAGAAAGGGAGAGTTGTCAGGGACGAGACAAGTGTTTTCTAGAGAAACATAGCTCGGAATGCTGGGCAGTGTTGGGTTGCCCACTCGGATCTAGTAGTTCATGTGAAGTCCTCAGATATCCCCTGCAGTAATTTCAACTGATAAGGTACAAGGAACGGAAAAGTCGACAGCTGAATTCATTCAGAGTTTGAGTAAGTTCAAAAAGGAGAGTTAAGATTTTAAAGTATTTGCATGGTAGTGATTATAAGGATGGACCATGACCTCTATAAATTATTAGGTTGGTGCAAAAGTAATTGCAGTTTTAGACCATGAATTTTAAATCATTGTAACTAGGCTCAAACACATCTTTATTAATCAAAATAGGAACCATTACAGTCAATACACTTTTGCAAGTGAGAAACAAGTTTGTTTGTTTGTTCCTATAGTGTAAAAATCCAGGCTCAGACGGTTAACGTGTCTGCCTGCAATGCGGGAGACCTGGGTTCGATTCCTGGGTCGGGAAGATCCTCTGGAGAAGGAAACAGCAATCCACTCCAGCACTCTTGCCTGGAAAATCCCATGGACGGAAGAACCTGATAGGCTACATCCATGGGGTCGCAAAGAGTCGGACATGACTGAGTGACTTGACTTTCATTTTCACTTTCTTTCACTTGAGGAAAGCATTTTCTGCCTCCTGCTGGTTGTGGAAGCATTTTCCATGCAGAATGTTGTCGAGATACTTGGAGAAGTGGTAGTCAGTTGGCGAGAGGTTAGGTGAATATGGTAGATGAGGCAAAACTTTGTAGCCCAATTCGTTCAACTTTTGAAGTGCTGGCTCTGCAGCGTGTGGTCGGGTGTCGTGGAGAATTGGGCTCTTTCCGTTGACCAATGCTGCCTTCAGACATTGCAGTTTTCGGTGCTTCTCATCAATTTGCTGAACATACTTCTCAGATGTAATGGTTTCACTGCGATTCAGAAAGTTGTAATGGGTCAGTCGGGCAGCAGACCACCAAACAGCAACTGTGACCTTTTTCTTTTTTTGTATTTGACCATGACCTTTTTTTGGTGTAAGTTTGGCTTTGAGAAGTGCTTCGGAGCTTCTCAGTCCAGCCACTGAGCTGGTCGTTGCTGGTTGTCATATAAATCCACCTCTCATCACACGTTACAATCCAATTGAGAAATGGTGTGTTGTGTAGAATAAGAGAAGATGGCATTTCAGAACAGGAGTTTTTTCTCATTTTCAGTCAGCTCATAAGGCACCCACTTACAGAGCCTTTTCACCTTTCCACTTTGCTTCAAATGCGGAATGACCATGGAATGGTCAACGCTGAGTTCTTCAGTCACATCTGCAGTGGTAAGAGGATCAGCTTCAGTGATCTTCTCAGTTGGCCATTGTAACGTCCGATGGCCAGCCAGCCACTGTGGTCCTCACCTTCAAGGCTCTCACCTCTGCATAGCTTCCTGAAACACCACTGCACTGTGCGTCAGTTCCTGGGCCGGATGGGTTGTTGATGTAGTGAGTTGTCTCTGCTGCTTTACGCCTCATTTTGAAATCAAATAAGACAATCACTCGAATTTGTTTTTTGTCTGACATCCTTTCCATAGTCTAAATATAAAATAAACAGCGTGCCACAGGACTGGAAACGGTCACTTTTCATTCCAGTTCCAAAGAAAGGCAATGCCAAAGAATGCTCAGACTACCACACAATTGCACTCATCCCAGACACTAGTAAAGTAATGCTTAAAATTCTCCAAGCCAGTCTTCAGCAATACTTGAACCGTGAACTCCCTGATGATCAAGCTGGTTTCAGAAAAGGCAGAGGAACCACAGATCAAAATGCCAACATCTGATGGATCATCAAAAAAGCAAGAGAGTTCCAGAAAAACATTTATTTCTGCTTTATTGACTATGCCAAACCTTTGACTGTGTGGATCACAGTAAATTGTGGAAAATTCTGAGAGAGATGGGAATACCAGACCACCTAACATGCCTCTTGAGAAACCTATATGCAGGTCAGGAAGCAATAGTTAGAACTGGACATGGAACAACAGACTGGTTCCAAATAGCAAAAGGAGTACGTCAAGGCTGTATATTGTCACCCTGCTTATTTAACTTATATGCAGAGTACATCATGAGAAACGCTGAGCTGGAGGAAGCACAAGCTGGAATCAAGATTGACAGGAAAAATATCAATAACCTGAGATATGCAGATGATACCACTCTTATGGCAAAAAGTGAAAAAGAACTAAAGAGCCTCTTGATGAAAGTGAAAGAGGAGAATGAAAAAGTTGGCTTAAATCTCAACATTCAGAAAATGAAGATCATGGCATCTGGTCCCATCACTCCATGGCTGATAGATGGGGAAACAGTGGAAACAGTGGCTGACTTTATTTTTGGGGGCTCCAAAATCACTGTAGATGGTGATTGCAGCCATGAAATTAAAGGACGCATACTCCTTGGAAGGAAACTTAAGACCAACCTAGAGAGCATATTAAAAAGCAGAGATATTACTTTGTCAACGAAGGTCCGTCTAGTCAAGGCTATGGTTTTTCCAGTGGTCATGTATGGATGTGAGAGTTGGACTATAAAGCTGAGTGCCAAAGAATTGATGCTTTTGAACTGTGGTGTTAGAGAAGACTCTTGAGAGTCCCTTGGACTGCAAGGAGATCTTATCAGTCCATCCTAAAAGAGATCAGTCCTGGGTATTCTTTGGAAGGACTGATGTTGAAGCTGAAACTCCAGTACTTTGGCCACCTGATGCAAAGAGCTGACTCATTTGAAGAGACCCTGGTGTTCGGAAAGATTGAGGGCAAGAGGAAAAGGTGACGACAGAGGATGAGATGGTTGGATGGCATCGCTGACTCAATAGACATGGGTGTGGCTGGATTCTTGTAGTTGGTGATGGACAGGGAGGCATGGAGTGCTGCGGTTCATGGGGTCGGCAAAAGTTGGACATGACTGAGTGACTGAACTGAACTGAATAAACTATTTTTGAGCAGCTTTGGGTTTATGGAAAAATTGAACAAAATGTACAGAGATTTCTCAAAGACCCCTCAACCTCCCCAGTTTCCAATATTAACAGCTTGCACTGTTGTTATTGTTCAGTCACCCACTCATCTGTGACTCTTTGTGACTCCATGGACTGCAGAATGCCAGGCCTCCTTGTCCCTCAACCATCTCCCAAAGTTTGCCCAAGTTCATTTCCATTACACTGGTGTTGCTGTCCAGCCATCTCATCCTCTGATGCCCTCTTCTCTTGCCATCAATCTTTTCAGCCTCAGCGACCTTTTCAATGAGTCATCTGTTTGCATCAGATGACCAAAATACTGGAGTTTCAGCTTCAGCATTAGTCTTTCCAGGGTTGATTTCCCTTAAGATTGACTGGTTTGATGTCCTTCCTGTCCAAGGGACTCTCAGGAGTCTTCTCCAGTACCACAGTTTGAAGGCATCGATTCTTTGGTGTTCAACTTTCTTTATGGTCCAGGTCTCACAACAACTTGCATTATTAGCATGGTATACTTTCTTACAGTTGATGAGCCAATATCATTACAACTTTTTCAACTAAAACCTATAGTTTACACAGGCTTCCCAGGTGGTACTAGTGGTAAATAACAGAAACATAAGAGATGCGGGTTCCATCCCTGCGCTGGGAAGATCCCCTGGAGGCTGGCATGGCAAACCACTCCAGTATTCTTGCTTGGAGAATCCCATGGACAGAGGAGCCTGGTGGGCTATGGTCCATGGGTTGCAAAGATTTGGACATAACTGAAGCGACTTATCACAGCAAGCACATAATTTACATTAAGGTTCACTTTCTGTTGTACTTTTTATAAGTTTTGACAAATATATAATGACATCTATCCATCATTATGTATTATACAGAATAGTTTCACTGCCCTATACAACCCCTGTGCTCCACCTATTCATCCTTCCTTCCATCCCCTAGAACCTTTCATAAGCACTGATCTTTTTACTGTCTCCACAGTTATGCCTTTCCCAGAATATCAGGCATATGAATGAACCACCTTGGAAATGAATGTTCTAGATCCATTCAAGCCTTTACATGAATGCAGACAGAGCTATATCTTGACTACAACCTCATGAGAGACTTTGAGCCAAAAGGATGCAGTTAAGATACTTCCAGATTTCTGACTAATAAAACATATATGTTATTATTTTAAGTTGCTAAATTTTAATGTTATTGCAGTGTACTTTTTTTGGTGGAATTTGTTATACAACTGTAGATTACTACACCTTGATCCATAGCCTTAGTGTGCTTTTAGATTTGTTCCTATATTTCTTGGATTTGTCATATTCTCCTGATATTCCAGGCTATAGATTGTCTTGTCTAGAAAATTAAACATTCTTAATATGTCAGATTTTAGTTGACTCTTACTCATCTATGGACTTCCCTGGTGGCTCAGATGGTAAAGCGTCTGTCTACAATGCAGGAGACCTGGGTTCGATCCCTGGGTTGGGAAGATCCCCTGGAGAAAAAATGGCAATCCACTCCAGGACTATTGCCTGGAAAATCCCATGGACAGAGGAGCCTGGTAAGCTACAGTCCATGGGATCGCAAAGAGTCTGACACGACTGAGCAACTTCACTTCACTCATCTATAGTCACTGCGTTCCAGTACAAATCATTCACGCTTCTCTCAAGCTGAGTCAATGTAGACCAAAGCAAGAAAGTGAAACTGTTTTTTTTTTTTTTTTTCCCTTTTGTTTCTTTTCTACCAGCTTCGCTGGTGGCTCAGATGGTAAAGAGTCTGCCGGCAGTGTGGGAGACCCTGGTTCAATCCCTGGGTGGGGAAGATCCCTGGAGAAGGAAATGGCACCCCATTCCAGTATTCTTGCCTGGAAAATCCCATGGACGGAGGAGCCTGGGAGGCTACAGTCCATGGGGTCGCAAAGAGTCGGACACGACTGAGCGACTTCACTTCACCAGTAAATAGGCTCTTCCACTCTTTCTTGGTGTCTTTTATGGCTTGGATGAAATCTCCAGCCTCCTCTGTCTAACTTTTGTCATGTTTATATGGGTCAAATCTTTAGTAACTGGTATTTATCTTAGTATCATTTATTTTCACTTATCTGAATAAGTGATTACATTTCCCTGAGCTGGCTTTTCAAGTCTGAAATATGTATAGGTCTTACCATATAGAGTCATAGGAGAAAATATCACATATGTAAGTTCTTAACCCAACGTGTGGGCCACAAAGGACACTCACTCCTTTCCTTCTTTGGAGTGTACCTTCCTAGAGAATGAATATTTTTTCACTCTATTCAAATACATAATCAGTTCAGTTCAGTCACTCAGTCTATCTGACTTTTGCAACTCCATGGACTACAGCACACCAGGCTTCCCTGTCCTTCCAACTCCCGGAGCTTGCTCAAACTCATGTCCATCGAGTCAGTGATGCCATCAAAACATCTTATCCTCTGTTGTACCCTTCTTCTGCCTTCAATCTTTCCCAGCATCAGAGTCTTTTCAAATGAGTCTTCTCCTCGCATCAGGTGACCACAGTATTGGAGCTTCAGCTTCAACATCAATCCTTCCAATGAATATTCGGAACTGATTTCCTTTAGGATTGACTGGTTGGATCTCCTTGCAGTCCAAGAGACTCTCAAGAATCTCCTCCAACACCACAGTTCAAAAGCATCAATTCTTAGGCACACAGCTTTCTTTATGGTCCAACTCTCAAATCCATACATGACTACTGGAAAAACCATAGCTTTGACTGTATGTACCTTTGTCGGCAAAGTAATGTCTCTGCTTTTTAATATGCTGTCTAAGTTTGCAAAGCTTTTCTTCCAAGGAGCAAGAGTCTTTTAGTTTCATGGCTGCAGTCCCCATCTGCAGTGATTTTGGAGCCCAAGAATATAAAGTCTTTCACTGTTTCCATTGTTTCCCCATCTATTTGCTATGAAGTGGTGGGACCGGATGCCATGCTCTTAGTTTTTTGAATGTTGAGTTTTAAGCCAGCTTTTTTACTCTCCTCTTTCACTTTCATCGAGAGGCTTTTAGTTCCTCTTCACTTAAAATATACCTATCTATTTGACTCTAAATTTTGCACTGCAAAAAAACTCAAGCTATAGGACCCTTCCTGCTGACTAAACCTCCTTGAGTACTAATTGCAATCTAAAGTCTGAATTCAGCATTCCCCTTTGACTATTATGATCTTAAATGAATAGTGTGCCCTCTTTGAAAGATAGTTACCCAAATCCTAGTCTTCTTCACCTTTGTCACTGACCATTCCTGGAGTTCCCAAAATGGGGTCAATTCTTTCTGTGTTGTCATGACTTTGGGATTTAATGAGTATGAATTTAAAAAAGAAACATTGTTTTCTGCTGTTATTACACTGGTTGTTTTGTCTATCCAGAATTTTTTCATTCAGGAATCATTTCCTGAATGAATACTCTCCCCATCCCCCACTCCACGTCATTCTGATAGGCCTGTCACTGACAGAACTCTGCGACCCTGACCGTAGATTAAGTATGTGACCCAAAGGAGGCTTATCAGACTTTACTTGAGAATTTGGTTTTTGATTGGTGCTACATTAAAAACTAAGGGAACTGAACCTAAGAGATCAGATGGAATTACTCTGGAGAGATGGTGCTAGAATAACTAAAACTGAGTTACTTCGAACTGCTCTGATTCCTTTTCTTCATGAGAGCTGGTTTTTATTCTTCCTTTGCTTTTGTGAGGGACACAGTATCCATCCAATTAATCTTCTTTCTTGCTATAGTCAGAGTTATTTTTGTAAAGCTTTAAACATTTTCTTTGAAAGTCTGCTAGTTAGTGTACTTATAGAAAACACTGGCATAAAAACCTTGGAAAATGTTGACTAGTATAACTAAAATGTTGAAAATCACATATTTTCCACTATCTTATGGAGATCTATTGTTTACATTTTGTACTGTGTATACTGCTTTATTTCACTTAATATTGCTGTAAGAATTTCTATGACATTTCTCTTCATAAATATGATGTTAAAGGTTGTTTATTTTCCATCATATGAATATGCCATAATTCATTTAGTTTTCTCATTATCGTTGAATACAGAAGTTGTTTCCATTTTTTGTTTTTATAAACAATGAAAGTAAACGTTGCTCAGTTGTGTCCAACTCTTTATGACCGCATGTCACATGGAATTCTCCAGGCCAGAATACTGAAGTGGGTAGCCTTTCCCTTCTCCAGGGGATTTTCTCAACCCAGGGATCGAACCCAGGTCTCCCACATTGCAGACAGATTCTTTACCAGCTGAGCCACAAGGGCAATCTCCACATGTAAAGTTTTGTTTTCATTGTGTTTTTTTGTGTGTGTGGAGAGTTGATTGAGTCCAATTCCAGCTATAACTCCTTTTTTTTAGCTGCCTTCTGTCTAGAAGGGGTCATGTAACCCACTGCTGAACAGTAAAATGAAGCAGAAAATGTTATGAGAGAGACTTTTGCCTAAGATTTTTTAAAGAGTCAAGTTTTGCTGGCATGAACCTTCTTTTGCAAAGCAAACAATGATGAGTATAATGATGGTGATGGAAGTACTTGCATGATGCTGTCTTCTGCATGAATTCTCCCAGCTACCTTCTCACTCCCTAAATAAGTCATAGGCATCTAGTCTTCTTCCAAAAGTTCCCGATCTCACCTCTATGTTACAGTCAATTATTCTACTAGCTACATTTACTTTCCTGTTACCCACAACAGGGGTCACCTCCTTTGCACTCTCAGTGTCCTGACTCTGGCCTGCATCTTAGCTGAAGGAAAGGTTAAAATGTGAAAAGAATTAGTATAGTTTATTGGTTCACAGCATGCTTTATAGGGTGGAAGAGGCTTTTATCTTCAGCTCTGTCTGCAGAAACTTTCTTAATTTCTCTGTTCCTGAGTTTCCTCATTGGAAAAATGGGATTAAACAGGTTGATATTAGTAAAGCACAGATATTAAGTGTTACATAAATGTTTGTAAAGTCTCGTATCTTATTCTCTTGATCTACCATACTCACATAAGTATATAAGTACTAAATAATAAACTTTTTAATAAGAAATTACACTACTATGTTAAGGTCTAGTGTTTTCCATTAACTACTTGAAATATCTTGTATTTATTCATTAATAAACTATTATTTGTTCATGTTTGCTATGTGTAAGATAAGGAAAATGCAAATAAATAAATAAATAAACATTATTTAGCTTTATAGCTTCTGCCCAGATACTTGGAAGAATATCAGACTTTAATAGTAAGACTCATATTCATTAAGATCACAGATCTTCTCAATGAACATATATACCTAAGGTTATTAATTATTATTAAAATTACTTAAATATATGAAACAAATTTTCTCATTAGTGATGAGTGACACAAACTATATGTTACGATTATTTGACCTATTTGTAGAGCAAATATGGACAGTTTAAAATTGTCTCCTATGTTTAAAATTGTCTTTGTTGATGCTGAGGAAATCACATATTTAAAATTATCAATACACTTTCAGAAGTTCTAAGGTAAATATTCAAATAAAAATACCAAGTATAAAAATATAAGCATGTCACCAGCTGTATCTTCTTTGTGAATGTTTCTCACACATAAACAAACAAACAAAAACTTCTCAAAAGCACAATTTTAAGATAAAGCGGTTTGGAATAATCTAAGCCCAACTGATCTGTCTCCTCTTTCACTTCAAACAGAGAGTCACAAGATAACTACATCTTGAAATCATTTGTCACCAAACTGACAGATTTAATGGATCACACGTTCTGAATCTAAATGACTTATATTGTCTTATGTTTTCTTTGGGATTTGGAAAACAAATGTACATGTAACTAGATAAACTTACCTTTCATTTTCAGGGCATAACAGGTCAATTGCCAACATTTCTTGCAGGAAAAAATTCAGACGTTTACACTAAATTTAAAAAGAAAAATATTTCCCCTCTTTTCCACATGTATTTCATTGGTTTGGTTCTTGCTTCTTACTTGCTTGCAGATTTTCTAAGTACCAAACTAACATGTGAAACCTCACTGGTTAACTGAAAATCTGTAAAGCCACTAAACTGAAGAAATGTTCCTTGATAATAATAAATCCTTAAAAATTCAACAATACCAAATGCTTTTCCCTTTCACCTTGCTGATAGCAAAGAATATTTATGAAAGACTTCTTACACTGTGAAATTTTTAACATGTTAATCCCATCCAATACATTTAAGCATCCCAGTAATAGTCAACTGTTTCCAGGCACAATTTATAAAATCAAAACAAGAGCCTCTTGGAAAAGTTAACCAGAGGCCAAAACACAATGTCGTTTCCTCAGCAAGATTACTAAAAGTGTCAATAACTCTCAGATTATGACTGCAATAATTACACGCACTACATATTCTAGATCTCAAAGTTTAGGCCCTGAATCAGCAGCACAGGCATACATGGGAACTTAGAAATGCAAAATTCTCAGATCCCACCTCAGCAGTACTGAGTCAGACACTGAGTTGGGCTCAGAACTCTGATTTAACATACTGTTGTCAACCAAAAAAAAAATAAAATAGGTGCAACCTAAAAGTTGAGTTGTTGTTGTTCAGCCATTCAGTCATGTCAACTCTTTGCAACCACATGGATTGCAGTATACCAGGCTTCTCTGTCCACCATCTCCTGGAACTTGCTCAAACTCATGTCCATTGAGTTGGTGATACCATCCAACCATCTTGTCCTCTACTGTCCCCTTCTCTTCCTACCTTCAATCTTTCCCAGCATCAGGATCTTTTCCAATGAGCTGGCTCCTCACATCAGGTGGCCAAAGTTTTGGAGATTCAGCTTTAGCATCTGTCCTTCCAATGTCTGATTTAACATACTGTTGTCAACCAAAAAAAAAATAAAATAGGTGCAACCTAAAAGTTGAGTTGTTGTTGTTCAGCCATTCAGTCATGTCAACTCTTTGCAACCACATGGATTGCAGTATACCAGGCTTCTCTGTCCACCATCTCCTGGAACTTGCTCAAACTCATGTCCATTGAGTTGGTGATACCATCCAACCATCTTGTCCTCTACTGTCCCCTTCTCTTCCTACCTTCAATCTTTCCCAGCATCAGGATCTTTTCCAATGAGCTGGCTCCTCACATCAGGTGGCCAAAGTTTTGGAGATTCAGCTTTAGCATCTGTCCTTCCAATGAACATTCAAGGTTAATTTCCTTTAGGATTGACTGGTTTGATCTCCTTGCTGTTCAAGTGACTCTCAGGAGTCTTCTCCAGCACCGTAGTTGGAAAGCATCAATCCTTTTGCACTCAGGCTTTTTTATTGTCCAGCTGTCACATCCATACATGACTACTGAAAAAACCATAAACTTGACTATACAGACCTTTGTAGGCAAAGTAATATTTCTGCTTTTTAATATGCTGCTTAGGTTTTTCATTGCTTTTCTTCCAAGGAGCAAACATCTTTTAATTTCATGGCTGCAGTCACTATCCACAGTGATTTTGGAGTCCAAGAAAATAGTCTCTCACTGTTTCCATTGTTTTCCCATCTATTTTCTATGAAGAGATGGGACCAAATGTCATGATCTTAGTTTTTTGAATGTTGAATTTTAAGCCAGATTTTTCACTCTCCTCTTTTACCTTCATCAAGAAAATTCCTCTTCACTTTCTGCCATATGGGTGGTGTCATCTGCATATCTGAGTTTATTGATATTTCTCCCAGCAATCTTGATTCAAGCTTGTGCTTCATCCAGCTCAGCATTTCACATGATGTACTCTGCATATAAGCTAAACAAAAAGGGTGATAATATATAGCCTTGACTTACTCCTTTCCCAATTTTGAACCAATCCCTTGTTCCATGTCTGGTTCTAACTATTGCTTCTAAATTTGAGGGTTAGGTTTTATTCAGTAGGAATGGTAAGACTTGAGCCTAGGAGACTGTATCTTAGTTGACCCTGAGAGAGCTGAGTCCAAGGAGGCGGAGGGGGGGGTGGAGAGCCAGGCTGTATACAAGTTTGCAGCAAGGGACAGGTACTCTGAATATTAAAAGATTACTGTTAATTAAGAGAAAACTAAATCTCTTAATTGAGGAGATTTAGTGACCTTCTGTGTATTCTGAGGGTCCAACATCAATAAAATGTGGATTGGATAAACTATATTTATTATAACAAGCAGGATTTGTCAACTATACTTATAGACACTATCAAGGGAATAGTAGAACAATTAAGCTCAACTGACTGACCTTAGACATGGTCCTGGCAGAAAAGCTGGAGATGCTGGTTATGATGGGCTTCCCTGATGGCTCAGATGGTAAAGAATCTGCCTGCGATATGGGAGACCTGTGTTCAGTCCCTGTGTTGAGAAGATCCCCTGGAGGAGGGCATGGCAAACAACTCCAGTATTCTTGCCTGGAAAATCCCCATGGACAGAGGAGAGGGCTACAGTTCATGGAGTTGCAGAGTTGGACATGACTGAGTGATTAAGCACATGTATGGGAAGATGAAAGCATCCAGGCTTGTGGAAATAAGTTCTTTCATATGCATCTTGCAATCTGGGGCCAATCCTGCGTTCTTTATTTTTCCCATACTAATTCCTTGTTTACCACTGTGAAAAACTGAAAGTTAGTCACACAGTAGGGTCCGACTCTTTGCAATCTCATGGACTGCAGCCTGCCCAGTCCTCTGTCCACGAAATTCTCCAGGCAAGAGTACTGGAATGGCTTGCTATTTCCTTCTCCAGTGTACCTTCCCGACCTGGGTTGGGACCTGAGGATCAAACCCAGGTCTCTTGCATTGAAGGCAGATTATTTACCAACTGAGCCATTAGGGAAACCCTAGTGTACTGTGAGAGATGGCAAATTTGGCAGGTAAAAGCCTCTCACATCCCCCCAGCTCCTCAGTGCTTACAGGGGAAGAAGTAGCTGATGGCTTCCAAATTAGCTGGCTTTGTTTCACCTGGGCTCATAAATTTGCATTTGGAAAAGGCTTATTTGGGAAATAGATGGAGAAACAGTGGAAACAGTGTCATACTTTATTTTTTTGGGCCCCAAAATCACTGCAGATGATGACTGCAGCCATGAAAG
>SJXQ01007546.1:0-38857 GCA_006408695.1 Aepyceros melampus
GGGGAGAGGCAGGTGTACAGGTCGGACTTGTGCACACGGGGCGGGGGTGCAGGGAGCGGGGCTGAGTGGAGAGAGGAGCTCAGCACACACACTGCGGGGCGTGAGGCGGCCAGCTGCCGGAGGGTCTGTGGCGCACGGGCCCCGCCCGGTGCTCTGGGATGACGGAGAGGGGTGAGGGTGGGAGGAGCGAGGCTCCGGAGGGAAGGGATAGATACATATAATTATGGCTGCTTCCCATCGTTATATGGCCAAAAGAAAAAAAAAAATTCTAAAACAATTTTCCTCCAATTAAAAAAGAAACAAAATATATTCTGGAAGCCACTGCAGAGCATCGTGTTAATAAGGCGTTCCCTGTGTTTCACCGTCTCTGTGCTCTATCATGCGGACGTTCTATTGCTCATTAAATCCCTTCTCTGCAGACAGCCGTTTGTGTTGTTCCCAGTCTCCCAGTATTTCACACAGGGCTGCACGTAATAGCCTTGTCCGTATGGGGGTTTCATTTGTTACTGCGTTTTTGGTTTTATTTGGTTTCAGTTTTTGCTGCTGTATTTTTAGGGTCCATCTCTAGAAGAGGAGCTGGAAGACCGAAGGGCGGAAGCATATGCGATTGTGCTCTGCGCTGATAAATTCTTTTTCTACCAGCAATGTAGAAACATTCTTTTCCCCCTTGCTCATTAAATCCCTTCTCTGCAGACAGCCGTTTGTGTTGTTCCCAGTCTCCCAGTATTTCACACAGGGCTGCACGTAATAGCCTTGTCCGTATGGGGGTTTCATTTGTTACTGCGTTTTTGGTTTTATTTGGTTTCAGTTTTTGCTGCTGTATTTTTAGGGTCCATCTCTAGAAGAGGAGCTGGAAGACCGAAGGGCGGAAGCATATGCGATTGTGCTCTGCGCTGATAAATTCTTTTTCTACCAGCAATGTAGAAACATTCTTTTCCCCCACAGCTGCACCAGCGGAGTATGTCTGTCCCCCGATAGGGGAATGAGAGTGATGACGTCATGGCAAAACATCACGTTGTGAAGCTGACTCAGCGAGCCGTGGACCTGCCCTAACACCGGACTCCACTAATAATTCACAATAGACAGAGTGAGTGGAAGCAAGGAGACTGGGTTCTTCTCTGCGGGGACCTCGAACGATCGGATGCAGCTTCCGGACAGCGTTCCTCCTGGCTCCCGTGGAACTGGTGTGGGCGTCAGAGTCAGACGGTAGCGGCCACGTGCGTGACTCAGCTCAGCCCAGAGGCGCTCGTCTCAGGATTAGGGTGCTTGGTGTTTAGACCTTGTTAGTTACGCAGAGAGAGAGGCTGTGTGACTCAGCTTCCACCTACCGGACTTCCTTGCTCCTCACATTAATACATTTTGGTAGTTTATTTATGACAAGCAATCTTGATAGATCAGCTATATCCTGGTAAAGCTGTTAGAATGTTTAAAAGGAAGTCTGTTTGAGGCAAATCCAAGAAAGGGGTCGGGGGAGTCCCAGGTTTGCCGTCTTCCTTCCAGCTATTTTATCTTGGCTATTTTATCCCTAGTCAAGGGGAAGCACCTTGTCTCCAGTTTATCGTCTCTGCATTTTCTCCTGTGAGCCCTCTGTTCATACTCATTGCTTCTCTTTCTAATAGCCTCGCGGTGGCTGCTGGCTTAGTCCCTAAGTTGTGTCTGTCTCTTCTGAGCCCATGGACTGTAGCCCGCCAGGCTCCTTTGTCCATGGACTTTTCCAGGCAAGAATACTAGGGTGGGTTGCCATTTCCTTCTCTAGGGGATCTTCCTGACCCAGGGATTGAACCCATGTCTTCTGCATTGTAGGCAGATTCTTTAGCAACTGAGCCACGGGGAAGCTCTCTAATAGCCTCAGTTCAGTTCAGGCACTCCGTCGTGTCTGATTCTTTGCAAACCCATGAACTGTAGCATTCCAGGCTTCCCTGTCCATCACTTACTCCTGGAGCTTGCTCACACTCATATCCATCGACCTGGAGATGCCATCCAACCTTCTCATCCTCTGTCATCTCCTTCTCCTCCTGCCTTCAATCTTTCCCAGCGTCCGAGCTTTTCCAATGAGTCAGCTCTTCGCGTCAAGTGGTCTAAATATTGAAGCTTCAGCATCAGTCCTTCCAATGAATATTCAGAACTGATTTAGGATGGCCTAGTTGGATCTCCTTGCAGTCCAAGGGACTCTCAAGAGTATTTTCCAACACCATAGGTCAAAAGCATCAATTCTTCTACAGTCAGCTTTCTTTATGGTCCAACTCTCACATCCATTCATGACTACTGGAAAAGCCACAGCTTTGACTAGATAGACCTTTGTTGGCAAAGTAATGTCTCTGCTTTTTAATTTGCTGTCTAGGTTGGTCACAGCTTTTCTTCCAAGGAGCAAGCATCTTTTAATTTCATGATTGCAGTCACCATCTGCAGTGATTTTGGAGCCCAAGAAAATAAAGTCTTTCACTATTTCCATTGTTTCCCCATCTATTTGCCATGAAGTGATGGACCCAGATGCCATGATCTTCGTTTTTTGAATGCTGCATTTTAAGCCAGCTTTTTCACTCTCCTCTTTCATGTTCATCAAGAAGCTCTTTAGTCCCTCTTCACCTTCTGTCATTAGACTGGTGTCATCTGAGTATCTGAGGTTACTGATATTGAATATCAGTTTACTGATATCTCATCTGAGTATCAGGTTACTGATAATTCTCCCCTAATTTTTGTATGTCTAATTACTTCTGTTGGTTGTATCATGGTTCCTTAAATTAAAAGATGAAACAAATTATATTTATCTCTTAATTTTGTTGTATATATTAAATAATATTAAATATGTAAAATGATTAGAGCAGTGTCTGAAATTTAAATTGTACAATTACTTATTTAATTATAGCTGTGTGTGTATATATACATATGTATATATGGGTCTTCTCTGGTGGATCAGATGGTAAAAAATCCACCTGAAATGCAAGAGATCCCTGTTTGATTCTCGGGTCAGGAAGATCCCCTGGAGAAGGGATAGGCTACCCACTCCAGTATTCTTGGACTTGCGTGCTGACTCAGATGGTAAAGAATCTAACTGCAATGCAGGAACTGGGTTCGATCCCTGGGTCAGGAAAGATCCCTGGGAAGATCCCCTGGGGAAGGGGATGGCAACCCACTCCAGTATTTCTTGCCTGAAGAAACCCATGGAGAGAGGAGCCTGGCAGGCTCAGTCCATGGTGTTGCAAAGAGTCAGACATATCTGAGCGATTAAGCACGCATGCATGCGTTTGGTTGGATGGCATCACTGACACCAAGGACATGAGATTGAGCAAACTCAGGGAGATGGTGAAAGACAGGGAAGGCTGGTGTGCTGCAGCTCATGAGGTCGCAAAGAGTTGGATATAACTTAGCGACTGAGCAACAACAAACATATATGTATCTCCATGTGTTCAGTGAAATATTTCATAGTGAGGCAATTCTTTCCAATAGCAAGTGTTTGCACACCTGCAATTTGGAACGATGAAAGCCACAATCACTTTCTGAAGAGATCAGTGTTTGCAAAACTGTGACCATGTGTCACCTTCATAATTTTGCCATCATCTGTGTATCCTACCACTTCTGATTTTCTTTAGTATTTTTCTTAAATGAAAACGTTTCTCTTTTTTCTTTTAAATGTATGTCTTTATATATCTCTCTGTGTTACATATATTAAAATAAAGATATTGGGTTTTTTTAAACCTTAACACTTGAATGCACTTCATATCCCACATTGTGGAAAACATTAATGAGGTTCTGCTTTAGACAAGAGCCCCCTTTTCACCATCCCAGGTAGCTGACAAGCTTATTTTTAAGGACTTCTTGAGCAGGTTTTATAATCACTCTTAATTGCAGCTAGAATGTGAATTTTCAAAAGTGGGGTCTTTGGTCTGGTTCACTGATCCATGCATGTTCTAGAATTCCTTCATTCGTTCAGCTCTTCTGTCTTTTTCTTCGAGTCCTGCTCTGGGCTGACATGGGTCCTGCCACAGTGTGTTGTAACTGCTGTGGTCTAAAGTATTATTCATTCAGTTGAAAATATGGAAGAATTGGGAATTTGGGGTCTCTTCTAGAAGATTCATGAAAAAATAATGGATTTTTTTTCCCGCAGCTAGCTGTGTTTCATTCACATTTCCCCCTCACTTCTGGAAGTTTCCCTACAGATAATTTTTGAATCATGAAGTTTTAAATGTTTGCAGTGGATAACGCTGATGCTATCACAATATAATTAGAAATACAGAAGTGTGGGGCAAAATCCAGCTAGGGTATATTTGGCTTTCGTTTGATCTGCAACTTATATAAACAGCAATAACTCAGTCCCCAAATGCTAAATGTTGCCTATAATTAGAAAGGCCCACTTTTATAATTGATGGTTAAAATGACTGTGACTGGTGCTTCATGGGCTTCCTTTGGGTATTCTTATCATAAGGAATGTGAAGGCTGCCTGTTTATGCCTTTCAAAGATTCCTCCAAATCGTTTTCTTTAAGAAAATAAGGTCACTTTATAAAGCACAATTCTCTTTTGTTCTACTTTGTTAAATGACATAGTTTGTAAGTTTTCAAAGTGCCATCTGCTTTCTATAATTAGAGCAGTATATTTTCCTTCCAAACATTTGTCAAGTTAAGGATCCCAAGGTCTCAGGCGTAATTTTTCACAACTTGTGCATAATGCTGGAAGCTTCTGTTTGTACCAACTCAAGATGAGGGCAGGCCATTAGCAGGAAAAGCAAGATTGAAAGAAAAAAAGCATTAGCCTTGGGGGGAAATATGTCAGTTAAAGTCACATGGATCAACCATGTACTTACTTAGGGAAGTCTCTGAATTTCCCTGGCCTTGTGTTTCTTCTCTGAAAAATGGGAATGATCAGGCAGGGAGGGAAGGTGTGTTGGGACTTCCCAGGTGGTCCAGTGGTTAAGACTTTGTCCTCACAAAGACCCACACTGAGGAGCAGGTGGCGGTTTCATCTCTGGTTGAGGAGTTAAGATCCCACGTGCCTCCTGACCAAAATCCAAAACATAAATCAGAAGCAATGCTGTAACAAATTCAATAAAGATTTTAAAATGGTGCAGATTAAAAACAGAGAGAGAGAAAGCTGTCTTCAAGAGACGAGGGTGCATTCAACAAACACTTCCCTCAGTCTCCATCATAAGTAAGGTCCTCCCTAAGTGTATGTGAGACTGAAAAATAGGATGCAAGCCTGCCTTTAGGGACTTTGTAGTTTGTTCTGGGTAACAGGAATATAGAGACAATTATGTTATAATGTAGAGAGGGAGAAAGTGTCAGAATAAACATGGATGAAAGGCAAAAAGATAAATTGACAATCATTTCTTCATTACTCACTCACCAAACATTGATTTTGAACCATAAATGTCTAATAAAACTTGTAATCTCAAAACAAGTCATTTATCCAAATACCAACAATGTAAATGCATTTTTCTACGTTTTGTGGGCTTTTCTCAGCCTTCCAAGATGCCCTTCAATCCCTGTGATGCATTATCTTACACACGGAGCCTGAGTCCTGGTAGGTGCAGTTGTCAAGGGCATGTTTGAGGTTAAAAACAACCCATTTCCTGGAAATTCTCTGCAAAATTCACACAGGTTACCTTTAAAGCTGAAAGAATGCCCACCATACAGTATTAGCAAAAAACGTTAAGATATAATATTGCTTACAGACCGCTGAATTTCCACAAATGAGCGTGGGTCTGAGAAAGGCTTTAGGCTTGCTTTTTGTTGCAGAGCCCTGCCTTGAGATAGTAAATGACTGCAGCGTTTTGCTTCTTTAATATCCTGATGGTGAAGTATAACACTCATTCATTCATTCATTCAACAAAAGGCTAGATTCAGGCACTCTTGTTGCAAAACTTTCAGCAATTAAGATAGAACTCACATCCTAATGAAGGAAGGGAAAAAGCATTAACTTCTGTTTTAAAGCATTAACTTCTGTTTTAAAGAGGGTCTGCGTGGCTGCGCGCGGCTTTCTCCAGTGGTGGGGGCGGGGGACACCCTCCCTTGCGGTGCGCGTGCTTCCCATTGGGCGGCTTCTCTCGGCGCAGAGCACGCGCTGCAGGCTCCCCGGGCTTCAGTAGCCGCAGCACGTGCACCCGGTACTCGTGGTGAACTGGATTAGTGGCTCCGCGGAGATGGAATCCATGTCTGCCTCCTTGGCAGGCGGATTCTTAACCACTGGGCCCCCAGGGAAGTTCCGTTAAATTCTTAAGTAAACAAAACACTGATGATTGCAGGAAGCTGTATGAAAACAACAAATAAGGGACTAGAGTGCACGGTAGAGACAAATCTTGGTAGAGGGATAAGACAGAGTCTCTCCAAGGGAGTGCATTTTAGGGTCTGAATGATGAGAATGAGTGAGCCACGTGAAGAGCCATAGAGAAAGCATTGCTCCTGGCATTAATAACAGTGTAGCCGCAGCACGTGCACCCGGTACTCGTTGTGAACTGGATTAGTGGCTCCGAGACATGTGGGATCTCCCCAGGCCAGAGATGGAATCCATGTCTGCCTCCTTGGCAGGCGGATTCTTAACCACTGGGCCCCCAGGGAAGTTCCGTTAAATTCTTAAGTAAACAAAACACTGATGATTGCAGGAAGTTATATGAAAACAACAAATAAGGGACTAGAGTGCATGGTAGAGACAAATCTTGGTAGAGGGATAAGACAGAGTCTCTCCAAGGGAGTGCATTTTAGGGTCTGAATGATGAGAACGAGTGAGCCACGTGAAGAGCCATAGAGAAAGCATTGCTCCTGGCATTAATAACAGGTAACAATAGAATGAACTTGAATTACTCAAGGAGCACAGCAAAAATGGGAGAGTTTGATGAACTGGGCTAAAAAGGTGATGGAGAGGGTAGGGGCAGAAATTTCTAAAATAGTTTCTGATTTCAAAAATGCATATCTGGCTCCTGTGTAAAACGTGAATCGAAACAGGGCAAGAGTACAACGGGAAACCGGTTCAGGGGCTGTTGCTGTTACATCAGAAAGAGAGTGTGGTGGTTTGGTGTGGGGGGAGCCTGAAGCCTGTTTGCTTATGGTGTGTTAGACATTGAGTTCATGCTTCGAGAATATTAAAACCAGCAGCGTTCTGAAAAGGTATTCACTTTACATTTTTCAGGTGAGAAGATTGGTGCTTAGAGAGGGTAAAACGTTGCACATAGTCACACAGTTGGCAGACAGCAGACGACACTGAGTTGGTCAAATTTCAAAGACATGCTCTTTTCTAAATAACAATTTTATTTATTTACTTTTGGCTGCACTGGGTCTTTGTTGCTGTTCACAACCTTTCTCTAGTTGCAGAGAGTGGGGACTGCTCTGCAGCTGTGGGGCGTGGGCTTCTCACTGCAGTGCTTCTCCTGTCATGGAGCGCGGGCTCTAGGAGCCTGGGCTTCAGCAGCTGTGGCACACAGGCTCAGCAGCTACAGTTCACAGGCTCAGTTGTCTTGCAGCCTGTGGAATCCTCCTGGACCAGGGATCCAACTTGTATCCCCTGCATTGGCAGACTCTTATCCACTGCACCACCAGGGAGGTCCCAAAGACTATGATCCTGAGTGTGGAGACACCAGGACTTCAAGGAATCGGTTGCGGTAGATTTTCATGCGAGGCATGATGGGAGTAGGGCCGCAGTCTGAGGACGTGGCAGGCCTGCCTCTCTCTGAGCGGAATATTTCGCTCTGCGGGTCTGCCAACAACTGTGAAGGGCCCGAGATTTTATCCTGCTTGCAAGTGAACAGTTTCATGTTTGCTGGGAGACATGAGGTTCTCGGGAGAGAGACAAAGGACGTCAGTGTGGACAGCCAGTGGCCTGAGCTTCTTCTTTGGTTTGGCTCCCTCTGCCCTCCAGGTCCTGCAGGGGGTGAGGAGAGGAGGCATTCCCAGGCCTGAGGGGCTCAGGTGGGTTTGCATTACAGCTGAGGAGCCCTGAACCTGGGGAGTCCACCACTGTTACCGCAAACTGTGAGCCAGCCTGCCCGCTGTCTGGAGGGGAAGTTACCTCATCCTTTAAAGCTGCCTGCTATGAACAGAGCCCTGAAACGCGACCTGGGTGAAGAGAAGCTGGGGCCTTGCATTCGTGGCACAGCCACAAGAGTGCCACGGCGGCTGCCCATCCTCCCTACCCCTCCTCCCCACTGGGTCTACAGCTCACGCCAGTGGGAACAGAGCCACTTCCTCAGGACTGATGCGGGAATTTGTCCCAGATTCAACCCTCACACTGTTTTAGAAAGATGTGGGAGATGCATCAGAAACCAGAGTCTTGGGGTAAGAGGTTTGAATGCTTTTGGCTGCAAGTAAGGGAATGTTGGCACAGTGGTAAAGAATCTGCCTGCCAATGCAAGAGACTGTGGGTTTGATCCCTGGGTCAGTAACGTGCCCTGGAAAAGGAAATGGCAACCCACTCTAGTACTCTCGCCTGGGAAAGTGTAGACAGAGGAGCCTGGTGGGCTACAGTTCATGGGTCGAAAAGAGTCAGACGCAACTGAGCGATGGGCATACACATGGGATCTTATAGGAGGGTTTTGTTTCCTCATAGAAAATGAAGCTCTGGTAAAAGGCGATTTGCTGGTGATGATTAGTCTTGGGGTAAGAGGTGAATGCTTTTGGCTGCAAGTAAGGGAATGTTGGCACAGTGGTAAAGAATCTGCCTGCCAATGCAAGAGACTGTGGGTTTGATCCCTGGGTCAGTAACGTGCCCTGGAAAAGGAAATGGCAACCCACTCTAGTACTCTCGCCTGGGAAAGTGTAGACAGAGGAGCCTGGTGGGCTACAGTTCATGGGTCGAAAAGAGTCAGACGCAACTGAGCGATGGGCATACACATGGGATCTTATAGGAGGGTTTTGTTTCCTCATAGAAAATGAAGCTCTGGTAAAAGGCGATTTGCTGGTGATGATTCAGTGGCTGAAGAAATACTGGGGCTCCGGGTCCATATCCCTGCGATTCTCTGAACTTTCTGCTTGGTGTCAGACAGACCTGACGCATCTGAGCATGCTGTTCTGCCCCAGTCACTTCCAGAGCAAGGAGGAGGCAGGCAGGGTGCTTCTTTTGCAACACCGTGCTGCAGGAATCCCCGGGAGACTTCTGCTTAGCTCTCACTGGGCAGACATTGGTCACAGGACCACCCAGGTCCCCACCTGTTTCTTCCTGAGGGACCCCTGCCAGACGTGGGAATAAAACCGAGGCTCTGCGACTGAGGAGAAAAGGAGTTTCTTGTGTTTGATTGCCACACTTGCACCCCAGCGTGCTTCTGGCATTTAGACAAGGGCTCTGGGCAAGAAGGATGGACTGGAAATCCCATCATCACTGAAGCAGGTCGTGGCTCTGTGGGTGATTCCCCAGGGGCAGCAGTAAGGAAGCATTCTGCCTTTCACACCAGCCTGGTTTGGCGATGGCTACAGAGCCTGCCAATTAATTTGGCAAAGACTCTCCCCTTCAGTGAACTTTAAATAAAGAGCACAAAAGGGGACAAATGGGAATTATTTTGTAATCTGACTCAAACCTCGCTGGTTCCTGAGTCACTGAATAGAGCGAGGACAAGGTCTTTTCAGCATATGCTGTCAGCTGCCCGGAAGCAGGAGGGAGCAGAGAGAAGGCTGTATGTGCGCCTGGAACCTGTCACAAAAATCTCAAACAAGCAAAACGAATGCTGCGTTTCTCAGTGGGCACCACGGCCCGAGACTTGGCACAGTCTGTTTGCTTGCAGGTTTAGCCAGCGTCATTTTCCTCCGTTTTTAATGGTATTCACCATATTGACAGTAATTTGCAGGTTTTTAAGTTCTGCATATGTTCCCACAGAAATAAGCCTCATTTTTTTGCTTCCCTGAGACCTTGTTCAGGAAACACCTGAGCCAAGCAAAAATAATAAATAAATAAAAATATTAAAGTTGTGCATGAATCAGAAAATGTCTTTGGAAATTTCTCTAGGCTTCTACATATCAAGTATTGCCCCCACTGAACCAGCAGCGGCAATATCAGGAGATTTATTGCTGTGAACTGGAATCATAATCATGGGGTGTTTTTCACTGAGAATTATTTTACCCTATTAGGTCTCTGATATATTTTTTAAAGTTTAAAAAATAACTTCTTGGGTTTTTCCCCTAGAATAATGGCACATTAATTTATCATTCAAAGAGCTCATTATTGTAATTTATTAGAGGTCTTAAGTGTACTGGAACTGTGACTATATTTTTATATGGACAAGTGTGTGTGTGTATAGGAAATCTCAAAATGACATCAAGGAGGAATCCTATAGACAACTGGTTCAAATATTACCCCAGATAATAATATAGTTCCAACCAGATAACTATCATTGTAGATCTGGGGAGCTTGGTAGTTTTGAAGTCAGACTTTGGGGTTTCAGTTCCCACCTTGTCATTTGACCTTGGGAAAGTTACTTCAATTCCCTGAGCCTCAGTTCCTTCATCTGCTGGTTGAGTTATTAACGGCAAATAAGAGTAATGTTAATAGCGATAACAGTGATGATGATAATGATGGTGCTGAATCTAACAGTTACTGAGTGGGAGGCGCTGTTCTAAGTACCTCTCAAGTATTGTTGCAGTTTAGTTGCTAAGTCATGTCCAACTCTTTTGCAGCCCCATGGACTGTAGCCCGCCAGGCTCCCCTGTCCATGGGATTTTCCAAGCAGGAATACTGGAGTGGGTTGTGTATTCAATTGTTAATTAATTAATTAATTATTAATATTATAATTATAGAGGCCTGTGAGGATAATATATTATGTGTCTAACACACTACTGCATACGCTGTAAATATTTTAAAACATGTACAGACCAGTTAGGCATCCAGACCCAGACAAAGAGCCCCGGGCTATACTAGTTATTTAATTTTAAAGGCAACGCTACAGTGTCCTGGACAAATGACTTTCAAAGTATATCCTGCCCTGCCAGAATGCACAAAACACCTAACAGCATCGGACTCTGGTCTAGATTCTTTTGAACTAGAGCCTGAAAGAGTTCCACATGTCTGCATATGTCCTCTGGTGGCTCAGTGATAAAGAATATCCCTGCGGTGGGGGATATGGGAGATGTAGGTTCCATCCCTGCGTCAGAAAGATCCCCTGGAGAAGGAAATGGCACCCACTCCAGTATTCCTGCCTAGAAAATCCCATGGACAGAGGAGCCTGGCGGGCTACAATCCATGGGGTTGCAAAAACTCGGACACCTTAGTGATTAACAAAAAAAACTGAATCTTTCCTGCTTGAACTGCAGAAGTTTAAATATTTGCCCAACAGACTGTTTCAAGAACACTGGGGAGGACCGTCACACACCCTGCTACTGCCACCCCAGATCGGCTCCTCCTCAGCCCGCTGGCGTTTTCCTTTTCCGGGCCTGGCGCGCAGCAGTGCTGAGCAACACCCAGGGATGCCCAGCGTGCCCGGCAGGGAAGGCTCCGACGGGCTTTCTGAGGCTCCTGCTTCCAGCAGAGTTTCTGAGCCCTCCCCTGTCAACTTCTTAATAATGAACGCAGAAACCCGGCTACCCCCTTTCATTCATTCATTCAAGCTCTCATCCCTCCTCTGGGGGGCACACGGGGACATCTCTCAGAGAGTCACTCAGATCACACACATTCTGAGATGTCTGAAAGCTTCAGCGTTTCCTCCTGCATCTGATAAAAAAGCTTCTCCTCTCCCCTTATCCCGTGAGACCCAGCCTGATCCCGACCTTGGCTGGCTCTGTCTCATTTTGCATCGCCGTCCCTGCCCCTCTGCTCAGTCCTCCCGTCTTGCTGCCGTTCATCGAAGGAGCCAGACTGACACAGCTGCAAGGCCCTCACTGCCTGCGTGCTCTGCTCTGCCTTCGCCTGGCTTCTTGTTGTTTGGTTGCTGATTTGTGTCTGACTCTCTGTGACCCCGTGGACTGTAGCCCAGCAGGCTCCACTGTCCATGGGATTCTCCAGGCAAGAATGCTGGAGTGGGTTGCCATTTCCTTCTCCAGAGGCTCTTCCCAGTTCAGGGATTGAACCCATGTCTCCTGCATTGGCAGGTGGATTCTTTACCTCTGAGCCACCAGGGAAGCCTTTTCTGTGACTGGTTCAATTTACATATTTCCATCACACTGAGGCTTTTCATATCAACTTGACTTAAAGTAATTCCTCTGCTCCAGTGCCTGGAACAGGGCTAAACACAGAATAGATGCTAGTACTTAACTAATTTAGATGCCATGAAGGATGCTTCTATGATGTGCAAATTGCTTTATTTTAAAGAAAATATTTAGGTGTATAGTTAAACTCAAGGAGGACTCGTGAGATTTTAGGTGATCTCTTGGAAAGCAGAGTAATAGAATGGCTAACGTTTGGAATGGTGCGTTCCAGTTTACATAGTT
The DNA here is from genome assembly GCA_006408695.1 of Aepyceros melampus. Classification (NCBI taxonomy): domain Eukaryota; kingdom Metazoa; phylum Chordata; class Mammalia; order Artiodactyla; family Bovidae; genus Aepyceros; species Aepyceros melampus. The sequence goes on from SJXQ01007546.1 coordinate 12,334, forward strand.
TGTATAAATAGTTTAAATAGTTAATAGAAAGGCTAACCTTTGGAATGGTGCCTTCCAGTTTACATAGGTCCAGGAGCCAGGCAGGTAAGCAGTGTGAACTCAACCTAATACTAAAGGAAAGAGAAAGGGTGAGAGTTGTGGCTTAACTTGAGTATTGTGCCTGACCTCAGATAATTCAAATTCAGTTTAAAAAGTTAAGACAAATAAAAACTGCAGCCTTAGCCGTGGGTTCCACTGGCTGGTGTCTAATGCTTGATGTGCTGCTGACTCTGAGAAGTGCCTTCCTTCCCACTCCGTGTGTGTTCTTTCATTCACCATCACTCTACCCTGTAAAGGAGGCGCTATGATTGACCTCCTTGATGCCGTCAGCCTTCAGTGTCTGTGGGTTCTTCATCTGCAGATTCAACCCACTGGATTGAAAACATTCAGAGGAAGAAAAAAAATCCAGAAAACACCAAAAAGCAAAGCTTGAACTTGTCAAACCCCTCAAATTATTTGCATAATATTTACATTATATTAGGTATTATTAGGAATCTAGAGATGATTTAAAGTGTACTGGAGTATTTTATTTATTTTATCCCTATATATCTTATATCAGGAAAGTACAATTTTTAGAGTGGAATATTATTAAAATACTAATGCTAATTAAAATAGACTAAAATATCATTTAAAAATTGCCCATAATATGAGACATTGCTAATTTTTTGGACAGACAAGTGAAAAAATGCCTGCTAGAAGTGAGTCAGGGCCAAAGGTTGACCTTCCTCTGCTTGGCAAGTTTTTGGTATTCGGTCCTTCAGTCTTGTCTACTCTTTGCGACCCCATGGACCACAGCCCTCCAGGCTCCTCTATCTATGGCATTCTCCAGGCAAGAACACTGGAGTGGGTGCTTACATGTAAGGAAAAGATCATGTCTGGTCCCTTTGTATTTCATATTGCCCTGCAACAGCAGAGAATGCTTTGCAAATCTTTTTCCTCATGTATTATCAGCAAGTCTCTTTGTAAAATAAAATAATGCTTAATTCTTAAAAAACAAAAGATTATCCATATAAAATAAAAGTTATTTGTGAAGCATAAGAAAGCAAAATGAAAAAATAAAGTATACTGGAAGATACATGTAGGTTATAGGCACCATTATATAAAAGGGACTTGAGCATTCCCGGAGTTTGGGGTCCACAGGATCTGGAACCAATCCCCTGAAGTCACTGATGGACTCCTGGAAATTCGATACTTGAGGCTTATAGAGCAGGGCAGACTTTTTCGGTAAAAGGCTCGATAGTGAATGTTTTAGGCTCAGGGATCTACATGGTCTCTGCTGCAGCTGCTCAGCTCACAAGCAGCCACAGCCGTGATACCAGCACGTGTGTGGCGCCCTCCCAACTCAACGTGCTTTATAGAAGCAGCGGGCTGGACTTAGCTGTCTGTAGTTTGCCAGCCTCTCTTCCAGAGCAGAGGTAATTTGCTGGTATTTAAATAACTAAATGGCAGCTAAGTTTTGACCCCCGTTTGTCCTGATTTTCAGATGCTGGGTTTACTGCCTGTGCTTCCTACGGGTCTATCCAATAGGTCAGGGCCCCACGGCTTTTAATAACTAGAATCCACGTTTATGGACTGCTTACTGCACACCAGGCACCGCCTAGGGGTCTGTGTGCATATTCAATGATTTAATTCTTATGGTGTTGATGGAAGAAAGTGTTAGTCACTTCATTGTGCCCAAAGCTTTGAGACTCTGTGGACTGCAGCACGCCAGGCTCCTCTGTCCTCCACTATCTCCCAGCAGACAGGAGTTTGCTCATTGAGTTGGTGATGCTATCTAAACATCTCATCCTCTGTCATCCCCTTCTCCTCCCACCTTCCATCTTTCCCAGCGGCAGGGTTTTTTCCAGGAAGTCGGCTCTTTGCAGCGGGTAGCCAGGGATTGGAGCTTCAGCTTCAGCATCAGTCCTGCCAGTGAATATTCAGGGTTGATTTCTTTTACGGTCAAAGTACCAGCAGCATTTTTCTCCCTTGATTTTGCATGCTAAGAACTTTTCACACTTACAACAATGCTGTAAGGAGATACTTTTATTTTCCCCAAAGTGATGTTGGAAATGGAGGCAGACTTTGTGCCTCTTCCAGCATCTTGGAGGTGGTGGTGGCTTAGCTGCTAACTTATGTCTGGCTCTTTGTGACCCCTGGACTGTAACCCACCAGGCTCCTCTGTCCATGGGATTCTCCAGGCAAAAATACTGGAGTGGGTTGCCATTTTCCTTTTCAGGGGATCTTTCTGCCTCAGGGATTGAGCCCAGTTCTCCTCCATTGCAGGAAGATTCTTCATCGAACGAGCCCCCAGGGAAGCCCAGGATCTTAATGCTGGTAAACAAATGGTAGAGCTAAGGTTTTAAAGCTGGAAGTTTGGATCCCGCTCTGTGCTTTAACAAAGACTTTCTTCTGCCGCTCATGTTGTGTATTTGCTTTTGGTGACTAACAAGCTGATCACTTACAGTCAAGTAGATTAATTCCTTATTTGAATCTATGTCGTTTTATCCATTTTAGTTCATCCTTTGTTCTCGCCTACGTTACCTCTTGTAGGTAACAAAAAAGGCTACTTAAAAAAGAGCATTCATAAGGCCAAATTCCTTGATGTGAAATGCTGTGCCATTTGAGGTAATTGTTCCTAATATTTTAGCTTCTAACCCAAAAGTCAGGCTTGCTTTAAATGAAAGGTTAATAACCAGGAATCTCAACTGCACACTACATCAGGACAGATAAATGACTACATGAATGGTAATGCAAAATTATAGCCTAGTTTAAGCCCACTGGGTTTGTTCTTGATTCTTAGACCAACCTTGCCAAAGGTTAAATGGAAAATTAAGGAAAAGACAAGTTTATCTCCTGGCAAAGTCATGTTTCACCTTTCTCAGCTTGCAGGACTTGATAGGCCCGGCCTACATTTGCAGCAGAGCTGGAGTTAAAACTGGAGAGTTGCAGTTGTTTGCCATTTGACTACAGACTGGTTCAGGGGATAAAAGACACGGACTTCGTCCTATTTCATTCGATAAATTAGATGTAAAATCCTGGGGGAAAGAGTTGAGTCTATTCATGTATATTTGTCTTTTTAGGGCTACTGTGACAAGGTACCACAAATTGGGTGACTTAAAGTAACAGAAATGTACTGAGACAGTTTTGGAGACCAGATGTCTGAAGTCAAGTTATTGAAGAGTCAGAGTGGATCTCGCTTCATCTCTCTTAGCTTCTGATGTCTGCCTGCAGTCTCTGCTGCTGTTTGGCTTGTAGAGGCGCCTTGTCTCTCTCAGCCTCTGCTGTCTGCCTGCAGTCTCTGCTGCTGTTTGGCTTGTAGGGGCGCCTTGTCTCTCTCAGCCTCTGCTGTCTGCCTGCAGTCTCTGCTGCTGTTTGGCTTGTAGAGGCGCCACTGGAACTGGGCCTCTATTGTCGTGTGTCTCTCCCTTCTTCCCCAGTAGCATTTTGGACGCCTGTTTTGGACCCCCGGGGGCTCACCTTTCAGTGTCCTATCTTTCTGCATTTTCATCCTGCTCATGTAGTACTCTTGCCTGGAAAACCCCATGGACAGAGGAGCCTGGTAGGCTGCAGTCCATGGGGTCACTGAGAGTTGGACGCGACTGAAGGGACTTAGCAGCAGCAGCAGCAGCATGGGGTTCTCGAGGCAAGACTGCTGCGGTGGTTTGCCGTTCCCTTCTCCAGGGGACCACGTTTGGTCAGGACTCTCCGCCATGACCCGTCCGTCTTGGGTGTCGCGTCCAGCATGGCTCGCAGCTTCACCGAGTCACACAGGGCTGAGATCCACGCGGTGGTTCTGGTTCGTTTCCCGTGACTGTGGTCTTCATTTTGGAGGCTGTGGGATCGTAGTTCTTGCTTCTTCTATCTGTCCTCTGACGGATGAGGATAAGAGGCTTGTGCAAGCTTCCGATGGGAGGGGCGGCTGTGCGGAAAGCTGGGTCTTGCCCTGCTGGGCAGGCCACACTCAGGCCGTTGCCGCGTAGCTTCTCTGCCTCTGTTGCCCTTAGCTTTACCCGTGTGTGTCTCTGTCTCTGAGCCTCTTCTCTTTTTCTTACAAAACCACCAGTCCTGTTGGATAATGAGCCCACCCTACGTTATTCGGACTCTCCTTCACTAATTACATCTACAATGACTGATTTCTAAATAAGGTCCCATTCTAAGGTCCGAGGTGCTAGAACCTCAGCGTATCTTTGGGGGGAAAACAAAATTCAACCCATAACGCCAGGTTTCCATGTTCTCATTTGTTTTAGGATGTTAAAATTATCTTCTCTATAGGAATGCTAAAGGGAGGCTAATGAAATTCAAGTCCTTTGAGGAAACAATACTCCATAATTATTAAACAAATCACTGTGAGACTTATCCAAGAGATGCGGACATATTCATGGGACAGTCTTTATGAAATCTGGAATTGTTTTACATACCCAACCAAGTTCTCTTTTTACAGGAGCTGGGCTCCCCACAGTGTATTTTTAACCAAAATTATAAATAACTTCAAAATAAGTGAGATATACACAAAAGGATGATAATTCCTGGCCTAGATGTGATTCTGCAGCAAGTTTTAGAAATTGCTTTCTTTATTTATAAACTGGATATTTATTAAGAGAAAACCAGTTTCTCCCCAGACATACAAAGAAGTGTTCGTTTGTTTGTTCTGGAAGAAAAGGCAATTTTCATTAACACAGACCATCCGTATTTGGCTTTTTCACTGAACACGTAGAAAAGAATGTCAATTCAGACAGTAATTTCATAGAGGATGCAGGAAGCCCTCTTGGGCTTCTCCAGAAGTGAAGTTCACATGAAATGGGAAAACAAAAGCTTCCATAATCTTTTCTGGGGTGTGTTACTCGTTCACTCATTTATTTGACAAATAGAGAGCCTACTTGATTAAGGCAGAGACAGTAGAGGAGCAAAGATGCGTAAGACATGGTCCTTCCCCTCAGAGAGCCTGCAGGTGGGCGGAGAGAACCCGCAGGTGGGCAGAGAGAACCCAGAGAACCCGCAGGTGAGCAGAGAAAAATGGAAGGAAATAGCCAAAGTTCTGCTGAGGACGTATTTCCGAAATGCTGTGGATACAGCTGATACCATTGAAAGGAGCCAGGGAAGGTTTTCTTGAGGCAGAAACAGCAGCAGCAGGGAATGATGTGTGAAGGCTGAGGCATGTAGATGCCACACTGTTTGTAATGTGTGGCTGGCGTGTAGAGGGGTGTGGATGGTGAGGTGATGGGAGGTGAGGTCCGAGGGGTGGGCTGGGCCATACGGCAAATGTTCTTTTACGTGTTGATCCAAAGGATTTGAACTCTGCCACGAGAGGGGATTGGCTTCTTTCATTTCCTCAATACTGTTTTTTTCTGAAATTAATCTCAGTCTGTTATATCAAACTTTAAGTATAAAAAAGCATAAATATGAAAATTAAAGCCACTTTTAATCTCGACATTCAGAGGAAAGCTTTTTGCATTTTATGTGTATCTCTTGGTCTAGAGAATTCCATGGACTATATAGTCCATGGGGTTGCAAAGAGTCGGACACGACTGAGCGACTTTCACTTTCCACTTTCACTTTGTCTTTTAAAAATAATCAAGCAGGGACTCCCCTGGTGGTCCAGCAGCCAAGACGCTGCATCTCCAATGCCAGGTGCCCCGTTTCCACCCCTGGCCAGGGAACAGGGCCCACAGGCTGCAACAGAAATCCCCTTTGCTGCAACTCAGACCGCGCCCAGCCAAGTAAGTAAATTTAAAAAAAAATTCTTTTTAATATGTAAATCAACATAATGTATTTATTTTAATTTTAGTTTATTATATAATGTGAAGGTAGATAGGATTTTTGTCTCTCCCATTTTCTCTTGTCACTTAACTTTATATTGTGGACTTTGTCCTGAAAGAATTTTTCTAGATAGTCTTATGATATATGTACATTTTACAAAGTTTAACCACGCGAGCAGAGATTTCTATACTCGAGGATAACAGCAAGGTGATATCAGTCAAAAACTTGAACTTCCACTATTCCTAGCTGTAGAATTGATTCAGTTTTGATGTATTTCAGCTTGTCATGTGATTCACAGAAATAAAGTCAATGGTTCATCTTTTATGGAATTGTATACATTTATAAAAAATTTTTTATAAAGGGGAAGTGATACATGAAACACAATCTTGAAAGAGAAAATATGTGTGTAGAAAAATGGCAAGTTTGGAGCAGTGCATTTATTTTCTGAACATAAACATTCCTGTTTATTTAAACATATAGTCTGAGTATGCTGTGTAGTACTTTAAGCCTAAGACTTCCATAAACTGCATCAGTATAAGACACATAAGCTTTATTGACAGCATCACAACAGTCTCAAATAATCTGTCTGGAGAACAACTCTTGGATCAAAATAACATCATAGTACACGTGATTTTTAAAATTTATCCTTGAAATTTAAGACAATAGTACCGTTAGAAGGGATCAAAATCGGCTGAATGGGCATGAAATAAATAGCTGCACAGGAGTATGGGCGTGTACCGTGTCCCCTGGGTCTTGTCTAACTCTAAAATAGCTTGATGCTTTTAATGTGAAAAATCGGAAGTCTGTTGCATTTCAATGATATTCAATAACATCCACAAATCCCACTGAACCAGAGAATTCACAAATTGTTAAGATAATCAGAATGATTTTTTAAAATATTTTCTTAAGTTGGAGGCTGTCAATCTGTTTTTTAATTCACCATGTCAAAACACACTAAGATCACTCATCTATGATGACATATATCTCCAAGGATAAAGAGGAAGAACTTAAGCATCTAGAAGGAAAAAACACATAATCTGTAAAGAGACAAAAACCAGGCTGGCTGCGACTTTCTCTTCTGGGAGAGAGGGAATTTGACAGCCCTGACCATTATTGAAAGATAATTTTCAGGAAGAGGTAAAATCATGACTTACATACAGATACCAAAATGAACATGTACATTAAAGATTTTATTGTGCTCATAGGAGGGGCCAAGAGAACAGCACTGAGTAAGGGAACGCTGAGACGAACTGCAAGCAAAGACAAACCCGAGGGGCGGAGTGGGTGGGGGAGTGAAGATGGCTTGAACCTCTTCCCAGTAAGACATACTCTGCCTGCCTATCCGTTATCGCAGCAGCAGCTTGCAGCAGCTGAGAGTCAAGGAGCGGAGTGAGATTCTGGTAACAGGGGCTGTGCTGTCGAGCCTGAGCTGTGCTCCGCGGAAGCGCTCTCTCTCCTGGGTGTCATCACGGTAACCTGCCTCTCTTTGCCGGGTGATCTGTTTCCCTTTATGCCAGTCACTCTGGGCGACCCCGTGGACTGTAGCCTACCAGGCTCCTCTGTCCGTGGGATTTTCCAGGCAACAGTACTGGAGTGGACTGCCATTTCCTTCTCCAGCAGATCTTCCCGACCCAAGGATCGAACCTGGGTCTTCCGCATTGTAGACAGACGCTTTACTGTCTGAGCCACCAGGGAAGTCCTCTATAATATAAACCCAGAATTAAATGAAATTATTTTTTTCCCCTACAGATTTAGGAGTTAAGGGAAAAAAAAAAAAAAAGATTAAAAAAGCACAGATTTAGGCCAATCACTGTCACTGTTAAAGGGCAGTGGACAAATAGATTCCCACTGCAGTCTAAGTTCCATTAACCAGGAACTTCAGCTCTTTGGTTCATTACTAGTGATTGATAGACCCTGGTGGGTCTTTTTAAAAATATTTATTTATTATTTATTTGGCTGTGCCAGCTCTCAGCTGTGGCTTGCAGGATCTTTATTTGCAGCCTGTGGGATCTAGTTCCCTGTGGGATCTAGTTCCCTGACCAGGGATCAAACCTGGGCCCCCGGCACTGGGAGGGTCGAGTCTGCCGCTGGACCACCAGGGACGTTTCCCAGATCCTGGTTTTTGAGCTCTGAAGCTTTTACAGTGATTTTAGCCCTCTTAAAAAGATGTACATAAAATTATCAGAAAAGTGTTAGATATAGGGCAAATACTTAGAATGAGCAAAGAAATCATGAAATAAGTAATAAACCATTAAAAGTCATGAGTCACGATTGATTTTAAAGCTAATTTTAAAAAACCCACACATGTCACAAAGTCCAGAAAAATAATACTTAAAACAAAAATAACTGATTCACCCCTCTGTAGTACTCTTTTCCCTACTTTTTTTTTTGTTTGTGGGCATATCTTTGATATCACTGATATCATTCTTCTGTTCCTGTGACAAGGATTTGCAATATTATTTTCTAGCGCGAGAACTGGAGGAAAGTTCCGTTTTTCTTACACTGCGGTTGGCTGTTTCTGTTTTGTGAGCAGTTTCGTGTGTTCTTTTGTCTGGATTCACAAGATGCCATCAGGACAAGATGTGTCAAAGGAGCTGAGATGTGGTTTAATATGCTGCCACTCAGTTTGTCCATTGTGAATTTACGAATTCTGAAGTTCTCACGAGTGAGTGAAAGTCGCTCAGTTGTGTCTGACTCTTTGCGACCCCATGGACTGTAGCCCACCAGACTCCTCTGTCCATGAAATTCTCCAGGCCAGAATACTGGAGTGGGTAGCCAGTTCCCTTCTCCAGCGGATCTTCCCAACCCAGGTCTCCCGCATTGCAGGCAGATTCTTTACCAGTGGAGCCCCAAGGGAAGCCTAATTCCCATCAAAAGAGGAATGAAAATGCATAGTATATTTATTGTTGTGCTAGTTGGTTTTAGCCGCTAAGTTTTGTCCAACACTTGAGACCCCATGAACTGTAGCCGCCAGACTCCTCTGTCCATGAGATTTCCCGGGCAAGAATACTGGAGTGGCTGCCTTTCCTTTCTTCAGGGGATCTTCCCAACCCAAGGATCGAACCCGCATCTCTTCTATTGGCAGGCGGATTCTTTACCACTGCTCCACCTAGGAAGCCCAAAGGAAGCAGCCATCTAATGTAACCATGTGTAGACATTTCGCTCTTACAAAACTTACAAGAACACAAAATTTTGTGTGTCTGTGTGAACGTATTGCTAGTAAGCCTTCCTCATTCCTCACTGTAGCACCAGTGTTTTGCCCATTACATAGACAATAAGAAGCATTTAATAAATCTATGTTTAATGATTAAATGCTTGATGAGCAACATGAAAGGAAGGATATATTTATCTGAGGATTCTTCAGTGCCCTCAAGGGATGCATGTGCATATAGAAAATACTACCCAGACGTAGTTGTATTTATTTATTTAAATGGTTCATTTCTTGTAGAAACCCGGATTGATTTATTTGCTTTTGGCTGCTTGGGCTTCGTGTCGTGGTGACATGTCTTGCTGTGGAGCACAGGCTTAACTGCCCTGCAGCACGTAGGGTCTTCTCAGACCAGGGGTAGAACCCATGTCCCCTGCATTGACACGTGGATTCTTAACCACTGCACCACCAGGGAAGTCCAGAAGTATTTTATTTTTAAAAAGTAAATATTCAACTTATTAAAGTTGTGAAAGGAAAACTAACTCTAGCTTAGTCTTGAAGCATATCACGCTAATCTATTATTTTAATTTTAAATCCTGCAGATATTATTAGCAACTACTTCTAATGGATCTTTGACAAATATTGGGCCTTTTGAAGCTTGAACATCTCAAATATTTTAAACAGCTTTTAGAAAGTTAATCTATTTGCTCTCTCTAAGTACCTCGAAGAGACTGAATTAATGAAAACAACCTTCTAGAATAATTATCAAGCCTTTTTCATTTACTATGTTTAAACTTACAAAAATTTGAAGTTTTTTTCTTAAATGGTTTCAAATGCATATTATAGTGTGTACAGATTCAGTATTTACAGGAAAAAAATGTTAATGCTATGAGTTTGTTACTCTCAAAATTTTTATACTTAATTTTAAAGTTTATTGTGTTCATATTTAAGTAATATAATTAAACTTTCAATTAACTGGATTTACTCATAACCATTCAAAAAGCAACCTGGGTTTTTAGTGGCTGTTCTGCTGGAACTCATCGAGATATGTTTTATAGTCTACTTATCGTGTCTCCATAATTCCAGGATGTGATCAAATTGCCTGGTTTCCCAAATTCAAGTTATACATATTTGCTAATTCTTACAGGGAAGACTGCATGTTGCAGTCCATGGGATTGCAGAGTCTGACACTAATGAGTAACTGAATAGCAAGCGTCTGTTTACTTGGCTTCCCAGGTGGTGATAGTGGTTAAGAACCCATCTGCCAGTGTAGGAGACACAGGAGGTGGGAGTTTGTTCCCTGGGCCCAGAAGATCCCCTGGAGAAGGCCATGGCAACCCACTCCAGTACTTTTTCCTGGAAAATTTCATGAACGGAGGCAACTAACAGGCTAAAGTCCATGGGCCTGCAAAAAGGAAAGCTATGACCAACCTAGACAGCGTATTATAAAGCAGAGATATCACTGTGCCAACAAAGGTCTGTATAGTCAAAGCTATACTGATTTTTTCAGTAGTCATGTATAGATGTGAGAGCTGGACCATAAAAGAAGGCTGAGCACTGAAGAAGTAATCCTTTTAAACTGGTGCTGGAGAAGACTCTTGAGAGTCCCTTGGACAGCGAGAAGATCAAACCAGTCAATCTGAAAGGAAATCAGTCCTGAATATTCATTAGAAGGAGTGATGCTGAAGCTGAAGCTCCAGTACTCTGGCCTCTTTGCAAAGAGCTCACTCTTTGGGAAAGGCCCTGATGCTAGGAAAGACTGAAGGCAGGAGAAGTGGATGACAGATGGTTGGATGGCATCACCACCTCAATGGACATGAGTCTGAGCAAGCTTTGGGAGATAGTGATGGACAGGGAAGTCTGAGGCATGTTGCAGTCCATGGAGTCTCAAAGAGTCAGATACGACAGAGATACTTAACAACAACAGCCACCCCAGCATACAGACTTGCCCGTTCAATAAGCTCATTTTTAAAATAAATATTTTATTTATTTGTTTGTTTTATTTAAAATAAATATTCTCAAATTTGTATAATTGAGGAGATGTTAAGATATTCAGTAGAATTCTGTATCCCTCACATGGCCTTTGTCTGATTTGCATTTAAACTCATGAGGTCATTCTGATGGCAGGAAAATGTAGGTCCTCTTGCTAAAAATAAAATCAAAGACACCCTCCCGCTACCCAAAATAATGAATCAAAGAATTTTAGAGAAGGAAAATGACGATTTTTTAAAAACTGTCAGTGATCAAGAGAGATGCAATTTAATAATGGAGTTTAAATGTGATAATAACATTAAATTTCAAAAATGATTTTTAAAAGGTGCAAAAAATGAATAATAGATCTATGGATTGGAAATCTCACATTATATAGATGCTATGCAACAGATACTAGAATAGGTGAAATGGAACTGATATAAAACAAAACGTGTTCACATTTCCATCATGGATGTTTATGTATTTATAGAATCTAATACAAATATCAGAAATAATTATTGAGAGAGCATGCATGATGTAAAATCATCACATTTGTCATATTTCCATATTATATCTTATTATTGAAAAAGCAGGAAAGGGGGTCAGTTCTCAGGAAAATAAAAATTGCTGGCATCTTTTTCTTCTACAGGAAGTTAGCCTTCAAAAATTTTTTGACATAGAAATGAAAAATACATGAATAAAATTATAAAACTAACTGTCGAGGGAATAAAAATAAGATAGTGTTGACAGCTGGCTCCCCAAAGAGACCATCAAAATCACCTGCAGATCAGACAGAGGAGAGCTCGCCGTTCCCTGCAGGGCTGAACAGACGGCAGAGTCTAGGTAGCATCTCTAGAAGGAAAAGCCCAACGTGGAAGAGGCCTTGAGGGTTTTTTGATCTGATTTAAGGTAGACTTTCAGTGCAGGGACCTGAATAGTATTTTGCAAAGTGTGCGGTATGATAGTTGAAAATTGATGGATGCAGAGAAGTTAAGATTTTGAATGGAAGCTATAATAAATACACAATAATTTGGTGAATCCACTTGGGTTGTTTAATAGGAAGAAATGACTTCTGTTCCTTGTACTGAAGAGAACAAGGTGAATAGTCTAGTGTTCAGATACATGGATTTTCAGCAAGCTCCTGAAAGAAACAATAAAGGTTTGCAAATTCATTTTCCCAGGCAAGAATTTCCCGGCTTAATAGAGCCATGTTAAAGTAGACACTAAGTTCTGTTGATGTAGACGGTATCAGGTATCAAGAACGTTTTTTTAAACATCAGCCTTATTAAAAATTAAAAAGCTTTGTCTATAGCTTTTGTAGACAGAAGGAGGAAAGATGAATAATAAAATGAACATAAAATCAGGCAACAGAAATTAAGAAGATGAAACACAACAATAAATGTTGAAAATGAAAGTGGATTCTGCTATCTGAGGCAAAGATGCATTTAGCTGTGCGCTAACCGAAGCCTCATGATGCGCTTGATCGTGTCCGAGTCTTGTGACCCCGTGCACTGTAGCCACCAGGCTCCTCTGTCCGTGAGATTCTCCAGGCAAGAACACTGGGGCAGGTTGCCATGCCCTCCTCCAGGGGGTCTTCCCCACCCAGGAATGGAGCCCGCATCTCCTGCCCTGGCAGGCGGGTTCTCTTCCACTGAGCTGCCAGGGAAGCCGTAACTGAAGCCTGCATGTGCAAGCGTGCTCAGTGGCTCAGCCGTGTCTGACTCTTTGCGAGTCTGTGGACTGTAGCCTGCCAGGCTCCTCTGTCCATGGGATTCTCCAGGCAAAGGTACTGGAGGGGGCTGCCATGCCCTCCTCCAGGGGATCTTTCCGACCCAGGGATTGAACCCGTATCTCCTGTGTCTCTGCACTGACCACAGACCCTTTACCCCTGAGTCACCTGGGAAGCCCGTGCCCAACTCCAAAAACATGGTCATATGTGGTTGTGGTTTAGTGGCCACTCATGTCCACCTCTTTCGACCTCATGGACTGTCGTCTGCCAGGCTCCTCTGTCCATGGTATTTCCCAGGCAAGAATACTGGAGTGGGTTGCCATTTCCTTCTCCATATGGTCATGCACCTTTATGCATAAAATCAAAGAGCATCTAAGTGCATAAATCAAAAACTGTTGAGGCAAGAGAATGTAGGAGGAAGAAGAATTCGGGGAGAATGGGTGTGTGGGCCTGGGCTTAGGGCTCGAGGAGATGCTGGTTCTTGAGGCCGTGAGCCGAGGGTGCAGGGGGCGCGTCTAGCACCCAGCCTCCGACCCAGGCGGGGAAGTTAGACCTCTGACAGACAAGGCGATGCTGATGGGGAGCGGGGCGACTGCAGCGGTTTCCATGCGGAAGAGAGTGAACAGGACTTCGATCTTCCACGGCACCTCTCTCTCCCAATAAAATGATCATTCACAATGAATTCAAGACTTAACTGTGAAAAGCAAAACTTTAACACTTATGGAAGAAAATAGAGACCGTGTTTGACGTTAGGATCCTGAAGGATTTCTTAAGATATAAAAACGAAAAAAGTGACCCATAATCTGACTCCAGTGAAAATTTAAACTTCTGTTTATTAAAAAGCCCCATAAAGAAAAAGAAAAGACAACCTCAGACCCCTTTTATAACACACTGACAAGAATCTGTTGTCTGGAATACATTAACAAAAGAATTCCTACAGTGAAAATATGGGCAAAAGAGATGAACAAACACTGCACAGAATATAAAAGATGGATAGAAAGGAAGCATATGAGGACCACACTTGACCCCATCCTAATCAGAAAAGTGAGCGTTCAGCTCTCATGTTGATATCCAGGGAAAGAGGAGCGCTGGAGCCAGAGGACAGGCCCAGAGGCAGGCTCCTGCTCGGCTGGTCAGGAAGAGCAGGAAGGCCAGTGAGCCAGACAGAGGGCGGCAGGACATGGGGACAGAGACAGGCAAGGGTCCAGACCGTTGATTCCTGTGCCGCGGATTCAGCCCCTGACTTAAGGGACTAGCAAGTTAATGTGTAAGAATAATAAAGGGAAACGTAAACCTAGAGGGGACACCATGGACGGGAGTGGCAAACCAATCTTGAGAGAGAGGCTCAAAGGGAGAGCGGGGCAGATGTTTTAGATAAGTCAATATTTAAATAATTCAGACCGTTTCTTAAGGTATCTGCTAGACCCTCTATTAGGAGCTAAGGGTTCAAAGATCAAGAAGAAACTGCCGTAAAAGAAGTCACGCGTCTTCATAAATAAGTATAAAAACAAACAGAAACAAGCAATGAGCTGTGAATATGTGATTTTCACAATAAAAACAATGTGCATTCGTGGTAACTTCAACCCCCCCACCCCCAAGCTTACACTGCTGAGCACTGGAGCCAGAGGGCGTGCAAAGGCCCTGAGCCAGGACCCTGCTCGGCGTGATGGTTGATACTGTTTGCTGCCAATTTACACCTGAGGAAACAGCTACAGGAGAGATTAAATAACTTTTTCGGAGCCGAGTTTCCCGTGCTCCAGGCTCTTGGCCTTTGGGGCTGGATAATCAGTTGTTGTGAGGCTGTCCTGTGTGCCGTAGGCTGTTCCGTAGCATCCTTGTTCTCCACGCACTTACAAGTAGCTCCCCACCCTCAACAGTTGTGAGAATGACGATGTCTCTAGACAAAGATCTCCTGGGTGACAAAATCAACCCCATGGAGAACCACTGGTTCAGGAACAGAGTAAGGGGTGAGGGTGGAAATTCAGACCAAATCTGTCAACGCCAGAGGTGATAGTTGTTGATTGTTTTCTACGGAGTTCTTACTTTAATGAACAGTGCCTTTCTGAATGGGTCTCTTGGGAACACTGTCCATTCATGTTTAACATTCATGTAAAGCAGCACAGCCGCTACAAATGGTTCACCCTGGAGGAAGGTACACAGGAGACCTCGATGCAGATTTATTTTGATTTTCCATTGTTTGTCGAACATCTCAAGACACATGTAATATCAAATAACAGCCTGCATTTCATTCTTCATTCAGCAATGCTGGGCGTTGCACCAGGCGCTGAGGCCCTCAGTGGACAAGGTAGAAAGATCCTGACCTGTGCTCAGTCTAATGGGGGATGGAGAACAGACAGAGATATGTTAGTACATCGTGAAACAAGATGACTTCAATTGGTGCCATGAGTTTTGGGGGGGGAGGGGGAAGAGTTTCCAAGGGAAAGTGTCTTGGTTGGAAGAAGGGAGCTAATTTGGACTCAGATATCATGGAAGGCTTTCCAGAGGAGGTGACGCAAGCTGAGAAATCGGTGATAATAAAGAGTCAGCCGAGTGAAAAT
This sequence comes from Aepyceros melampus, assembly GCA_006408695.1. Taxonomy (NCBI): domain Eukaryota; kingdom Metazoa; phylum Chordata; class Mammalia; order Artiodactyla; family Bovidae; genus Aepyceros; species Aepyceros melampus. The sequence goes on from SJXQ01007546.1 coordinate 27,518, forward strand.
CTGAAGGAAGAGAGGGGCAGAGAGGAACAAGCAGGCGCTAAGATGCAGGGAGTGAGCCTGGCGTATTTTGGGAACAGGAAGAAGATCTTGGTGGATGGTGGGGTTGAGCCAAGGCAAGAAGGACGTGGGGGCCTGGGGCCATGCCTGACCTTATAAGCCAGTGGATTTTATTCTACATGCAAATGGAACATGACTTTGTTGAAGCCACTTCAAAAGGTAGACCAAATATTATCTTTCTTTAAGCTAAAATACCAGAGCAGGGTCCTACATCTTCTTGCTTCCATCATTCATAGTTACATGTTTGCAATTATTTAAATGGACTGATGTGAGACTTAACGTTTGAAGCCAAGGGAAATGAAAGAAATATTTAAAATATATTAGTTTAGCTTTTATTCTCACCACAGAACTTCTGCAAAACCAACTTTTTTTTTTCTTTTTATTGCTCTGGCTCCTTAGAAAATCTACTGAGCATTTGATTTCATTAAAAAGAGCCCACAAGCATTCTTTAGGAATTCTGATGTTGAGCGTCAATGGCTGTCAGTGATTTTTAGATTTTTTTTTTTTAGAAAGATATTACTGTGATGATCTTATTTCATATTTCAGGGCTAACAATTCAATGTCTACTGCTTGTGAAGGGATAAAATAGAAATAATTTAAGTGCCCAGCAACGGAAAAAGAGAAATAAAATGTATTATTATTATATGATGGAATACGATCAGTAGTTTAATGACTAGATCCAAGTGTATCAAACTGTACAAGTCTCCCCAGAAGGAGAAGGAAAAAGTAGGCTGTAGTCAAATAGGTATATAAAAATACATTTCCCTCCAGGTTTGTTGAGGTATAATTGACACCTAACATAGTGTAAGCTTAAGATACACAGGTGCGAATGTGGCACATTTATATATTGCACAGTGATGGCTGCTGTGGCATGGCGGCCTGAGATAGCACTGGAAACCTTGCGGGATGGTGGGAGGTCCATTATCTTGATTGTTCACTGTTGCTGTTCGGTTGCGACGTCACATCTGACTCTTTGTGACCCCATGGGTTGCAGCACACCAGGCCTTCCTGTCCTTTGCTATCTCCCAGAGTTTGCTCAAACTCATGTCCATTGAGTCAACGATGCCATCCAGCCATCTCATCTTCTATCATCCCCGTCTCCTCCCGCCTTCAGTCTTTCCCAGCATCCCATCAGGGTCTTTTCCAGAGTCAGCCCTTCACGTCAGGTGGCCAAAGTATTGGAGCTTCAGCTTCAGCATCAGTCCTTTCAATGAATAGTCAGGGTTGTGATAATTCACAGGGTGTACACATTTGTCAGAACTTAAGAAAATTTATGCTTTATTATATATGTGCTTTATAGCTGAATGTCAACTATACCTCAGTGAAATTATGAAAATTTCTTATGGTTGGCCATTGGCATGAAAAGTTAAGTTGGTAGAAATTTTCCTTCCTTACTAGGGCATAAAGTGGTAGCGTCCCTTAAAATTAATGGCATCTTAAATTTCATCAACTGCAGCAATAATGCCGTTGACCTGAGATTCTGGTGGCTGAGCTTTATGTTAATTTCAGCTAAAAGCATGCTAAGTGATATGCTTTGGAAATACTAGAGGGGGATATGATTGGAAGACTGTGAATTTGGTTTCAGCCATGTTAAGACTGGGATGGCCACAACTTCCCTGGTAGTCCAGTGGGGAAGACGCCAAGCTCCCAAAGCAGGGGAGCCAGGTTCTATCTTTGGTTAGGAACTGGATCCCACATGCTGCAACTGAGTTTGAATTACATGAGGATAAAGACTGAAGATTCCATGTGCTGCAACTAAGACCTGTGCAGCCAAATAAATAGAAATAAGTTTTAAAAAGTCCTCATAAAAAAAGCACACAAAGATTGGGATGGTAGGAAGACTGGTTGTCCCAGTAAGTTTCTAACTGGTCACTCCATCCTCTGGGGCTTTCTCTGGTCCAGGCTCCAGCCAGGCAGTCTTTCTGCCTTTGCCATAGACTGCCGCCTTAGCCTGGCTCCTGCCTGCCTTGGATAAAACATGCCTTTCCCTACAGTCTCTTCTCTTTGTGAAGCCAAGGGTCACGTGGCTAAACTCTGGCCAATGAGAGAAAAGTGGAATCGAGGCGAGCAGCTAATTCTAGTCATCAGTCTAAGAAAGGAGTTCCTAGGACTGCAAATGGGTCTATCATATCTTATTGTAAATGCATCTGGGTTTTTCTGCCTTATAATTCATTGACACAGAAACCCTGTTTTCAAAGAAAAACATACCAGACTCAATTTAGCTGCATCTTATGAGTGACGTCTTAAAACGTGGCTTCTCTGGATGTCAGCGCTGTTCAATGGCTAATCCCGGTTCTCAAGCAGGCTCTGTCAGTGTCCCTGGACAAGCCGTTTATTCTTTCTGCTTCAGATCCTTCAGCTGTGAAACGTGGCTAATACTGCAGGCCTTGGGGGTGCCGTGAGGATTAATTAACGTTGGCAGAGCACTTTGAAAAGGACATTGTCCTCTTTGCACGTTTTATCCAGGGACTTCAACAAACTGTACCAGTAAGGCTGGTCCCATTTATCTCTGTTTTCCAGATCAGGTTATAACGCAGGAGACATTAAAACCTTGCCCAAAGTCGCTCAGTGAACTGGGGGGTGGGGGCCTAGAAGAGACCTCTGAAATATTGGCTTCTAATCTGCAACAACCACTGAAACACGCTTTGTTTTGAAAAAAGGGCTCTATTAATGCCAAGCGCCTCTGCCACCTAGTTCCTTCTACGGGTCTTTTTCTCACGTGCTGGCCTAGATTTTCCTGAGTTGACTTTGCACTGACCTACAAAGAGGAGGCCTCTTCTCATCAGAAAAGAAACACGAGTATCTGGGAGAAGGTTAAGGGTCACCAGACTAGAAAATGTGCATCACAGGTAAGTTGACTGGAGGTTTATGTTAGCTTTGGTGTCCTTGGTTAAAAACCTAACATGTGAGGTCTTCCCCTGCAGAGAGAGACTCACTCTTTATCTTCTTTAATTGTATCTGGAATTTATTTTAAAAAACGTGCACAGGAGAGAATTCACAGCTTCAGTACTTCACTTCTGCCACAGATAACCCCTGCTTATATTTTAGTATAGATAAATTCTACCTGGCGTGTGGTGTGTGAGTGTGCGTATATATGTATGTGTGTGTATATACCTTTAAAACAGAACACAGGACCCACCAGCGCCTGAGCAGCCCTCTGCCTGGCGCAGCCGCCTTCTCCTCCCCCGTGTCGTCTCCGTGACCTCTCTGCTCTGAATGGGCCACTGCTCCCCTGTCTGGGGCACTGGCCCCTGGCCTTCTCCCCCCCGTCCTCTCCTCCCACTGGAGTAATATTGTCTCCTTCCCATTTCAGCCCTCCAGTCTCTCCATCTCTCACCTTCCAAAGGGGTCAGGTCCTGTCTCTTTGCCCTTTCTTGTTGTTCAGTCGCTCAGCCATGTCTGATTCTTTTCGACCCCATGGACCGCAGCACGCCAGGCCTCCCTGTCCATCACTGTCTCCCAGAGGTTGCTCAAACTCGTGTCCATGGAGTCGGTGATGCCCTCCAACCATCTCATCCTCTGCCAACCCCTTCCACTTTGGCCTTCAATCTTTCCCAGCACCAGAGACTTTCCCAGGGCCTCGTGGAGAATGCTAGTAACGCCTGTGCTCCGACTGGACCGTCAGCTCTGTGAGGGCAGAGTCTACTCCACCAGCACCCCAATGCCAGGGAAGCCTGGCTCATATAATATCTGTCGAATGAACAAATCAGAAAGGGTCCCGTTTCATCCATTCGAATGCTTGAGATATGGATTTGTAACAGAACGATAAAAGGTCACCTTTCCTGTTGACTCAGGTTTGGAGGAAGCCTCTAAAGTGCAGGGCAAGGCTGAGGTGGAGGCCCGTTTAGAAAACATTCCACAGCCAAGGTGCGAGGCTGTCTGCGCAGAAGTCACAAAACAGAGTGACCAAGAATGATGGTCCCGGGAGAGCACGCGGCATTAACAGAACACACCGACAGGTGCACGATTACGCAGCAAATCAAGTTACCTGACGCCAGGACCAGGAGCGAGGCCCGGCCCCCGCGGAGGATGGGGGCTGGAGAAGCGAGGGAGCTGAGCCGGGAGAGGCCCGGAGCCACTTTGCTTGCACTAGTCAATCACGCTCCTCCAGCCTCAAGAGGACTTTGTGGATAAAGAAATTCAAGCAGGCAGCGTCCTGCAGACAGCTGTCCTCTCCCCACGGGGCAGCGGGCGAGGCTTGTCCTTACTTCATAGCAAGGGAGCGGTTTTCAAGAGATTCGCTCAGCGGGCTGAGATGCGGGTCCCTGTGAGTGTGGCGGGCACGCGGGCGGCCTGAGTCTGAAGGCGGAGGTCTGTGGCTGACCCATGGCCTTGAGCTCGGCCGTGATGAGCGCCGAGGCTGCCCTGGGGGGAGCGGAGCACTCAGTACCGCGTGAGCTTTCCCTCGGGCCACTGTGCACACGTGGGGCACAGAGCCTCAGGACACAGGGGCCCCGCCGAAGCCTGGAGCCCTGGGGCCTGGGGGTGTGGGCGGGAGAGAGTAGCCCGAGAAGGGGATGATGGTGAGCTCTGGCGGGTGCATCTCTCTCTAGTGAACTCACAAAAGCGCAGGGACAGAACGAGCAGCCTTAAATGCCTGCAGCCCGGCAGGCATCCGGCCCCAGGCAAACCTGGGGGCAGGCAGAGCTCTGTGTTGCAGCCTCTCCAACCTTGGAGGTCTCTTATGCCTGCAATTATTACCTGGAGGAGGAGGAGGCAGCGCAGAAAGTCAGTGAAGACCCTGCTCCAACCCCAGCGCGCTCTCAGGCCTGCCTGGACTGGCGGCTAAACCCTGCGCTGAGAGCTGTCGGTGTTCCGTGGTTGCTAGGCTCAGCTGAACGCTTTATGACCCAGCAGTAGTCAAAGGGGCCAGGGCCCTCCTGGAAATTTCACTCAGGCTTGGAGGAAGCACTTCTCAATAAGCAAAGTGTAAGGAGGACTGACTGAGCTTCCAGGCGGCCAGTCTGCAGCCCCGCCCTCCTCGCTGGCGCGGCCTCGCCTCCCGGGCCAAGGCTGCACGGGTTTCTGTGACAGTCCCACTGAGAGCAGCAGCCCGCGGGGCCAAAGCTCAAGGTATTTTTGGTAAAGGTTTTGGACACGTGCCGTTTCAGCTTGGTGGCACCTGGTGAGAGAACGACCTCCTCTGATGAACTTGGGCGCCTGCTCTGGCAGAGTGCAGACACCTCTGGACTTTCTGTTCAGAAGAACTTAGTAATGATAGAAATAACAATCACTGGCTGAAGGGGATGCAGAGAGCAAGGCACGAGGTGTCGTGTTCGAGTTAGAGTGGATCTCTGCTCTGAAGGTATTGAAGTGAGCAGCTTTGGGGCGTCCCTGGTGGCTCAGATGGTAAAGAATCTGCCTACAATGCAGGAGACCTGGGTTCAGTCACTGCATGGGGAAGATCCCCTGGAGAATGGACTGGCTACCCACTCCGGTACTCTTGTCTGGAGAATCCCATGGACAGAGGAGCCTGGTGGGCTACAGTCCATGCAGTCACAAAGGCCTTTGGGTTAATTCCTGCCTTTTGAAGCTGTGGTTATAAAGTTCTGTTTCAGTGTGTGACATGGTTTCGTTTTATAGCCAGATGTCCAAGTAGGAGAGTACTGTCACATGTGTTCCATTTCAAACTGACACTCCTTTCATTGTAATTATTATGCTTTTAATAAGGACAGTGTTGTGGATGGAATGTGTCCCTTCAAAATTTATAAGTGGAGTTCCTCTCCTTCCCCCAGTGTGATGGTCTTTGGACCTACCGGAGCTGATTAACTTAGATGAAATTATGACTGTGGAGCGCTCATGAATAAGATTAGTGCTTTTAGGAGAAGAGAAAGAGAGACCAGAGCCCTGTCTCCCTCTCTGGCATGTGAGCACCTATCAAGAAGGCTGCTGTTTGCAAGCTGGGAAGAGGGGTCTGCAGGCAATTCATCCTGGACTTTCTACCCTTAAAAATGTGAGAAATAAACCTCTGCTGTGGAAGACACCCAGTCTATATATTTTGTTATAGCAGCCTGAGCTTAGAGAACACAAGAGAAGACTCTACACATGGACATCACCAGATGGTCAACACTAAAATCAGATTGGTTATATTCTTTGCAGCCAAAGATGGAGAAGCTGTATACAGTCAGCAAAAACAAGACGAGGAGCTGACTGTGGCTCGTGAACTCCTTATTGCCAAATTCAGACTTAAATTGTAGAAAGTAGGGAAAACCACTAGACCATTCAGGTATGACCTAAATCAAATCCCTTATGATTATACAGTGGAAGTGAGAAATAGATTTAAGGGCCTAGATCTGATAGATAGAGTACCTGATGAACTATGGATGGAGGTTCATGACATTGTACAGGAGACAGGGAGCAAGACCATCCCCAAGAAAAGTGCAAAAAAGCAAAATGGCTCTCTGAGGAGGCCTTACAAATAGCTGTGAAAAGAAGAGAAGTGAAAAGCAAAGGAGAAAAGGAAAGATATATCCATTTGAATGCAGGGTTCCAAAGAATAGCAAAGAGAGATAAGAAAGCCTTCCTCAGTGATCAGTGCAAAGAAATAGAAGAAAACAATAGAATGGGAAAGATTAGAGATTTATTCAAGAAAGTTAAAGATACCAAGGGAACATTTCACGCAAAGATGGGCTTAATAAAGGACAGAAACGGTATGGACCTAATAGAAGCAGAAGATATTAAGAAGAAGTGGCAAAAATACACAGAAGAACTGTACAAAAAAGAACTTTATGACCCAGATAACCATGATGGTGTGATCATTCGCCTAAAGCCAGACATCCTGGAATGTGAATCAAGTGGGACTTAGGAAGCATCACTATGAACAAAGCTAGTGGAGGTGATGGAATTCCAGTTGAGCTATTTCAAATCCTGAAAGATGATGCTGTGAAAGTGCTACACTCAAAATGCCAGGAAATTTGGAAAACTCAACAGTGGCCACAGGACTGGAAAAGGTCAGCCTTCATTCCAATCCCAAAGAAAGGCAATGCCAAAGAATGCTCAAACTACTGCACAATTGCACTCATCTCACATGCTAGTAAAGTAATGCTCAAAATTCTCCAAGCCAGACTTCAGCAATGCATGAACCATGAACTTCCAGATGTTCAAGGTGGTTTTAAAAAAGGCAGAGGAACCAGAGATCAAATTGCCAACATCCGCTGGATCATGGAAAAAGCAAGAGAGTTCCAGAAAAACATCTATTTCTGCTTCCAAAGCTTTTGACTGTGTGGATCACAATAAACTGTGGCAAATTCTGAAAGAGATGGGAATACCAGACCACCTGACCTGCCTCTTGAGAAATCTGTATGCAGGTCAGGAAGCAACAGTTAGAACTGGACATGGAACAACAGACTGGTTCCAAATAGGAAAAGGAGTACGTCAAGGCTGTACATTGTCACCCTGCTTATTTAACTTATATGCAGAGTACATCATGAGAAATGCTGGACTGGAAGAAGCATAAGCTGGAATCAAGATTGCCGGGAGAAATATCAATGACCTCAAATATGCAGATGACACCACTCTTACGGGAGAAAGTGAAGAGGAACTAAAAAGCCTCTTGTTGAAAGTGAAAGAGGAGAGTGAAAAAGTTGGCTTAAAGCTCAACATTCAGAAAACGAAGATCATGGCATCTGGCCCCATCACTTCATAAGAAATAGATGGAGAAACAGTGGAAACTGTGTCAGACTTTATTTTGGGGGGCTCCAAAATCACTGCAGATGGTGACTGCAGCCATGAAATTAAAAGACGCTTACTCCTTGGAAGAAAAGTTATGAACAACCTAGATAGCATATTCAAAAGCAGAGACATTACTTTGCCGCAAAGGTCGGTCTACTCAAGGCTATGGTTTTTCCAGTGGTCATGTATGGATGTCAGAGTTGGATTGTGAAGAAAGCAGAGTACGGAAGAATTGATGGTTTTGAACTGTGGTGTTGGAGAAGACTCTTGAGAGTCCCTTGGACTGCACGGAGATCCAACCAGTCCATCCTAAAGGAGATCAGTCCTGAGTGCTCATTGGAAGGACTGATGATGAAGCTGAAACTCCAGTACTTTGGCCACCTGATGGGAAGAGTTGACTCATTGGAAAAGACTCTGATGCTGGGAGGGACTAGGGGCAGGAGGAGAAGGGGACGACAGAGGATGAGATGGCTGGATGGCATCACTGACTCGATGGACATGAGTTTGGGTAAACTCCGGGAGTGGGAGATGGATAGGGTGGCCTGGTGTGCCGGATACGACTTAGTGACTGAACTGAAATGAATTGAAGTGAGCTTAGAAAGGTGGTAGTATCAGGGTTGGGACTGGAGGAGGCAAGAAGCTCCTAGAAAGGGTGGTTTAAGGAAGCATTCACCCCCATGGTCTTGCAAATGGAGATTCAGCACTTGGTAGCCCAGAGAGAAAGTGCTTCCTTAAATTTCACACAGTGTCCCATTCACTTCACCCTAGTCCCGGCCCTGGGGAGCATGCTGTTTATACCCCAAACCAAATGGGCTCAAATAAACAAGACAGAACAACAAAATAGTAGATCTTGCCAGCGAGACGCAGAAGAAGTATAGGTCTGGCGTGAGGAATGATTGTATCTCTAGCTCTGTCGTCCTGTTTTCTCCTTTCTTGACTTTATTCTTGACTGGGCTCCCATTTTGGAAACAATATGGCCACGTAGCTGTGCATCTCAGGGAAGGTTTTGATTGGCTCTTCTGGGTCACGTGCCCATCTCTGTGCCAGTCCCTGTGTCATGGGTGGTGTGTGCTGACTTGCCAGACTCGATCAGGTGTCCAGCCCAGGATGGGTGAGACTGGCTCCTGCAGAATCACTCATGGTTGAGACAGAAAAGTGAAGTGAGTCACTCAGTCTTGTCCGACTCTTTGCGACCCCATGGACTGTAGCCTACCAGGCTCCTCCATCCATGGGATTTTCCAGACAAGAGTACTGGAGTGGGTTGCCATGTCCTTCTCCAGACAGAAGTGATTCCCAAGTGACGGCGATTAGACCAGTTTGGACCTGAGGTCACCTTCCCCTTTGTCAATAGCTTTCTAGAAAATGCCACAAAAATGTTTGGAATTTTCTCAAGTCATCTGTGCCTTCTAGGTGTGTCTGTATACAATTCAGTTGAGATTCTTGAGGCTTCAGATTGTACTATGGGGCCATAAGCAGGACTCCTTTGATTGCAAATGATAGAATACCTCAGTCTGAGCTAGGTTGAGCAAAAAGGAGATTTTTTTTTTTTTTTTTTTACTTTGTGCAACTGAACAGCCCAAGAGCGGCCCTGGTGAGGTAGAAATGCCAGCTGACGCAGGCAACACCAATTCAATTTTGTTCTTTCAGAATTAAAGCCATGTCAGAACGGAGACTATATTCCCCATTCTCCCTGGAGACAGATGCGGTCATTTGACAATGTATTGGTCAGTGGAATGTAAGAGAAAGAGGTTTGAAATATCTGGATGAAATTTTCATTTGGAGGATGTTTTCCGTCCACGCTCTCTTCTCCCTTCCTGGGAAGTGGCACTTAATTAGACCCGAGGATGGAGCCATGTCCACAGCTGACCCACCTGCCTGAGTCCCTGGATGACCTTTTGGGACTGAGCTACCTATCTGCCCATCTGTTTTGTTCCATGAGAGAGAAGTCAAACTTTTACCCAATCTAAGTCATTTTGGGCTCTAATTGTAACAACAGCTTCACAAGTATTTATAACATAGTAGGCTTCTGGGGTGGAGAAGGCAATGGCAAACCACTCCAGTACTCTTGCCTGGAAAATCCCATGGGCAGAGGAGCCTGGTAGGCTGCAGTCATGTCCGACTCTTAGTGACCCCATGGACTGCTGCCTACTTTTCCTTTTGCTTTTAATCTTCGCCAGCATCAGGGCTTTTCCAATGAATCAGGTCTTCACACCAGGTACCAAAGTACTGGAACTTCAGCACTAGTCCTTTCAATAAATATTCAGGGTTGATTTCCTCTAGGATTGACTGGTTTGCTCTCCTTTCAGTCCAAGGGACTCTCAAGAGTCTTCTCCAGCACCACAGTTCAAAAACATCAGTTCTTTGGCTCACAGTCTTCTTTATGGCCCAACTCTCACATCCATCATGACTACTGGAAAGACAACCATAGCTTTGACTATAGGGACCTTTGTTGGCAAAGTGATGTCTCTGCTTTTTAATATGCTGTCTAGGTTGGTCATAGCTTTCCTTCCAAGTGGAAGGGATATGCCATTTCCTTCTCCAGGGGATCTTCCCTACCCAGGGATCAAACCTGGGTCTCCCATATTGCAGGCATACATTTTACCATCTGAGCCACCAAGGAATCCCGAAGGGATATAGGGCTTTCTTTACCATCAGAACTGGTGGCACATCTGTCTCCCTTCTGGTGGAACCTGATTCAAATCTCTTTAATTCCTCTGAGCTTCAGTTTCTATAAAATGTAGCCGCCCGTAGTACGTAGTTCATTATTCCTTTAGCAGGATTAGCATATTGCCTAATGCCTCCTTCCAAGCAATGATAGCCGTGATCAACTCAAACAGGTTTCAGGAAGGCAGTGCATCCAGGGCCAGATGGATGTGAAACGGGTCCCCCTTTTGTCCCGCTCCGTAGGTAGCATCCTGCAATGGCTATGAACATGAACCCTATAAGGGAGGTTACCTGTGGGTATATGAGAGTTTCCATGAGTCTGGCTAAGGGCTTAGAGGGTACCTGACACTAAGGATTTACTCAGCATCTGCTCTGGGCCAGGCTTAGCGGGTACAGGTATTAATGAGGCCAAGGGTCAACTTCTGGGAAACTCACAACCGGCCAGGAAAGACAGGCTCAAATAAGCAAAATGTGGAAAATGATATCACTGCAGGCTAGGTCCAGGATGCCAGGGAAATTCGAGGAAGCAGGCAGCTTAAGCCAGACACTATCCCTCTCCTCCTATGCCAAGGTCAAGGCTAACTAGAACACCACCAACCCCCAGGCACACGCACAGCAGAGGCAAAAGCCAGTCCTTCTCCGGAGAGAGCTGGGGGTGCAGGGAGAGGAGGGGGAGACGCGGCTGAGAAAAGTGAAATTCCCTCTCCATCTGAAAGGATCTGGGGATCTCCGCGGGCATGGGCCAGGCGCGGGGGCGCGCAGGGCAACTCGGGGTCCCCGGGGAGGGGAGGGGTCGGAGGACCGGATCCAGCCAGGTGGGCGCGAGAGGGGTGGAGGGGAGAGTGCGCCGTCAAGGCTGTGTGCCTGCGGGCGGCCGGCGGCTCCTCCGGCTCCCCCTCCTCCGTCCCCTACCCCCCTCCCTCTCTTCTCCCTACTCACCCCGAGAGG
>SJXQ01007546.1:49434-61312 GCA_006408695.1 Aepyceros melampus
AGCTGCCCCTTCATCTCCGCCACCCCCGCCCCACAGCCCTGAAGCCCTGACAACTGTGACTCTGTTTTCCATTTCTGTGGTTTTATCATTCATCATTTCAAAAGTATTATACCAATGGAACCATGCAGTATGGAATGTTTTGTTATTTTTTTAAAACTACCAATTCTCTAGTTTTTTAAAACTACTAATTCTCTAGAATTGTGGGGGTTGTCGTGGGTTCTGTGGGTATGGATGGTGGTTGTCCAGTTGCTCAGTCATGTTTTACTCTCTTGGAACCCATGGCCTGCAGCACGCCAGGCTTGCCTGTCCTTCACCATCTCCTGGAGCTTACCCAGACTCATGTCCATTGAGTTTGGACATGAGTCCATACAGCCATCTCATCCTCTGTCATCCCCTTCTCATCCTGCCTTCAGTCTTTCCGAGCATCAGGGTTTTTTCTGAGTGGCTCTTTGCATTAGGTGGCCAACGTATTGGAGCTTCCGTTTCAACATCAGTCCTTCAATGAATATTCAGGGTTGATTGCCTTTAGGACTTACTGTTTTGATCTCCTTGATGCCCAAGGGACTCTCAAGAGTCTTCTCTAACACCACAGTTTAAAAGCATCTATTCTTTGGTGCTTCGCCTTCTTTCTGGTCCAGCTCTCACATCCATACATGATGACTGGAAAAACCACAGCTTTCACTACAGGGACCTTTGTTGACCAAGTAATGTCTCTGCTTTTCAGTACATTGTCTATGTTGATCATAGCTTCTCTTCCAAGGAGCAAGCGTCTTTTGATTTCATGGCTGCAGTCACCATCTGCAGTGATTTTGGAACCCAAGAAAATAAAGTCTGTCACTGGTTCCATTGTCTCCCCGTCTATTTGCCATGAAGTGATGGGATTGGATGCTATTCCTTTCTCTTTTTTCCTGCTCAGCTGTAGTCCAGGGTATGGATATGCCATAGCTTGTTTAGCTGTTAAATACTGAGGGATATCTGAGGGGTGTTTTCCATTTTAGGCTCTTATGAATACGTCGATGTAATGTTTGGGCTAGAGCTTTTGTGTGAATGTAAGTTTCCATCCCTCTAGGAAGATGCCCCAGGAGCATAGTTGCTGTGTGTCTTTCTAGTTGCGTGTTTTTATTTATAGGAAACCACCAAAACTGTTTCACATTTTACGTTCACAGCAGCAACATGGGAGTGATCCAGTCTCTGCCTCCTTGCAGCACTGGGGGTTGCCCCAGTTTTTGGGTTGAGTCTCGGCGTAGACGTTCTCACGTGTGATGCTGATCCCTCCTTGTGACGCTGAGCATTTTTTCACGTTCCAGTTTGTCAGCTCTACTTACATTTTGGGGAAAATGCCTATTCATGTCTTTTGCCCATTTTCTATTTGGGTTGTTTTCTAACTGTTGAGTTTTGAGAGTTCTTTTATATTCTTGATATTAATCCTTTTCAGACATGTGGTTTGTAAATATTTTTTCTTACTCACTATGTAGCTTATCATTCTTAACCTTTTAACAAGGTCTAGCACAGGGCAGACATTTCTAAGTTGATGAATTCCAATTTATCTTTTTTTTTTCCCTTTTCATACTAATGCTTTGCCCAGCCCAAGATCCCAACTATGTTTTCCTACCTTTCCCCCTAAATATTTCATAGTTTTACCTTTTACATTTAAGATTGTGGTCCATTTTGAGTCAGTTTTTATATACAGTGTACATTTTATGTGAAGGTTCGTTTTCTGCCCAGGGATGTCCAGTTGCTCCAGGACCACTTGCTGAAACGCTGTCTTTCTTCCGCTGAGCTCGTTCGCACTATCTGCTCCTAGTCCTCTGTTTCATTCCACTGTGTGTCTCCGTGGTGCCTTGACGTGTCAGCGTGTGTCTCCATGTGTAGCTACACTGTGTCTTGAAGTAGGGTAGACTGGTTCTTCCCACTTTTTCTTTTTTGAAATTGTTTTTATTCTAAAGTTGAAATGATAAAGCTGAAAATTTGATCAACACACAGTGGGGAAAAGTTATGTTTATTGAATCAAACGGATATAGTAACTAATATTCCCAATCAATATTTTATCAACTCGCTCAGTCTTTAAGTGGATCCGGCTGGGAGGAGGGATAATAGAATAATGTCTTGGCCCATAGTCGGTGCTCAATGAGCATTAAATTCAATGAGTAAAACCCTGAAATAACATTTTGCATATTCAGTTATGAAACGGACAGAAAGCCTAGCCTCCCATGAGTACGCATACTCAGAAATCCCAAGAAATCTCAAGAGTTCTGTAAAATTCAGTTGAGCGGTGTTTGTAGGTAGCCCTGCTGCAGTGTCCACGCTGCAGTCCTCAGCGCAGGACAAACGTGGAGACGGGCAGCCCGGCTGGAAGAGCGGCCTGGTTCCCCGTCCTGCTGCTGGCCATCTGCTGTGACTATCATGTGTCGCTGAACTTCTCTCACCCCAGCTTCCACTGCAGCAAAGATGGAGCTGCCAAGGTCTGACCTGCTCCCTCCCCCGGAGCCAGAGGTGTGGCCGTGGATGCGGAGAGCCTGCCCGAGCACACTCCACATCCAGCCTTGTCCCAGCTTGGCCTCCACAGTGCCCTGCTGTCGGCCTCCTGAGTGGAAAAGAGCAGAGAAAACTTGGGACGGCCCTTGCTGCTCTGAGCTGGCTCAGACCACAGAACTAGAACAGATGACTTGAAAACTTTCTAAACTTATGATTTACTTTGGATTCACAATGTTGAATTTCTGACCAAAAAAAGAAAAAGAAAGAAATAGATCCTCTTTACCTACAACAAAAAATGGCTTTTGCCTGTATCAATTCTTTTTAATTTACTAGTATTTTACACTATATGTACCTGGTTAAAAAATTGAAAAAGCAGAAAAGGATCAAATGAAGAGGAAAGTTCTCTCCTACTCCAGACTTGTCTCCATTTCCAGGCAATTCTAGGTGGACTCTTGTGTGTTTGTATGGAGATATTTATATGTATGCTGCTGCTGCTAAGTTGCTTCAGTCGTGTCCGACTCTGTGTGACCCCATAGACGGCAGCCCACCAGGCTCTGCTGCCCCTGAGATTCTCCAGGCAAGAACACTGGATGAGTTGCCATTTCCTTCTCCAGTGCATGAAAGTGAAAAGTGAAAGGGAAGTCGCTCGGTTGTGTCTGACTGTTAGTGACCCCATGGACTGCAGACTACCAGGCTCCTCTGTCCATGGGATTTTCCAGGCAAGAGTGCTGGAGTGGGGTGCCATTGCAATGCTGGAGTTTCTGTGTGTGTAATTTGCTTTGCATGTTTGTGTTCATGTTATTTAGTACTATTACTCTATCTTTGTTCTTTTAACTTATGTTGGAGCACTTTTCTGAAGTGTGTATGGATTTCCAATATTCACTTGGGCTTCCCTGGTAGCTCAGCTGGTAAAGAATCTGCCTGCAGTGCAGGAGACCCCAGTTCGATTCCTGGCTTGGGAAGACTCCCCTGGAGAAGGGAAAGGCTACCCACTCCAGTATTCTGGCCTAGAGAATTCCATGGACTATATAGTCCACGGGGTCACAAGGAGTCAGACACGACCGAGCGCCTTTCACTTTCACTTTATCAACATTTACTTATTTGGCTGTTCCATTTCTTTAATTAGCTCGCACTGCTAATGGACATTTTAATGTCATTTCTAATTGTTGTTGATTAAACAGTGAAGCAGTAAACATCCTTGTGCATCCACTTATGGGCATATATGATGCTCTGTTTCTAAGATAAATTCTGGAACGGAAGCTGCTCTTACAAAATTATATTCATTTAGAATTTTGGAAATTTGTCTGATTTTTCTTCACAGAGGGTGTAGCAGGCGTACGTCCCCTGAGTGTGCTCAGAGTCGTTTGTTTGTGCCAGTCCTCCCTTGAGGTGTGTTTAACTCTGTGTGTGTTCAGCTTCAAAACGATGTTCTGCAAGGATGTTCTTTCATTTGGTCCCCCACTCTCCAAATTTATTCTGCTTGCAGCGAACATTACCTACTAATCCAATCCAATCCTATCCTACCTGTACTTTAGAACTCTCTAATGCCTTCTCCTTACCCATAAATATTCTGCATTGTCCTCAAGACACTCTGTGTAATCTGCACACGGCCAAACTCATCCCATCCAAACCAGTGCTCACATCAGTTCACCATCCCCCTTGGTGCTCAGGCAAACCTGCCCACTTGAGTTTCTCCATTGGCCAAGCTCTCCATCCTCTGTTATTGCCTTTATACATGGTTTTTCATTGATTAGAAAATTCTTCCACTTGCTTTTATTTTCTGTACTTCTTTCTTATCCTGAAAGTCTCAGCTGGAATGTTGCTAACCTGGAGATGCTTTTCCCAACACCATCCCACATCTAAATGGTGGAAAAAGCCAGTTGGCACACGTATTTTTCAGTTCAGTTCAGTCACTCAGTCGTGTCTGACTCTGCGACCCCATGGACTGCAGCATGCTAGGCTTTCCTGTCCATCTCCAACTCCCAGAGCTTGCTCAAACTCATGTCCATCGAGTCGGCGATGCCATCCAGCCATCTCATTCTCTGTCGTCCCCGTCTCCTCCTGCCCTCAATCTTTTCCAGCATCATAGTCTTTTCCAATCAATCAGCTCTTTGTGTCAGGTGGCCAGAGTATTGGAGTTTCAGCTTCAGCATTAATCCTTCCAATGAATATTCAGGGTTGATTTCCTTTGGGATTGACTGGTTTGATCTCCTTGCTGTCCAAGGGTCTCTCAAGAGTCTTCTCCAACATCACAGTTCAAAAGCATCAATTCTTCAGTGCTCAGCCTTCTTTATGGTCCAGCTCTCACATCCATACATGACCACTGGAAAAACCATAGCTTTGACTGTAGGTACCTTTGTTGGCAAAGTAATGTCTCTGCTTTTTAATATGCTATCTAGGTTGGTCATAGCTTTTCTTCCAAGGAGCAAGCGTATTTGTTTGTGTGTGTGTGTGTGTGTGTGTAATTATTTTTTATTGAAGAATAATTGCTTTACAGAATTTTCCTGTTTTCTGTCAAACCTCAACATGAATCAGCCATAGGCGTCTTTTATATTTCATGGCTGCAGTCACCATCTGCAGTGATTTGGGAGCCCCCAGAATAAAGTATCTTACTGTTTCCATTGTTTCCCCATCTTTTGCCATGAAGTGATGGGACCAGATCTTAGTTTTCTGGATGTCGAGTTTTAAACCAACTTTTTCACTCTTCTCTTTCACTTTCATCAAGAGGCTCTTTAGTTCTTCTTCCCTTTAAGGGTGGTGCCATAATGGTGGGGTCATCTGCATATCTGAGGTTATTGATATTTCTCCCGGCAATCTTGATCCCAGCTTGTGCTTCATCCATCACGGCATTTCTCATGATGTACTCTACATGTAAGTTAAATAAGCAGGGTGACAATATCCAGCCTTGACGTACTCCTTTCCCGATTTGGAACCAGTCTGTTGTTCCATGTCCAGTTCTCACTGTTGCTTCTTGACCTGCATACACATTTCTCAGGAGGCAGGTCAGGTGATCCGGTATTCCCATCTCTTGAAGAATTTCCCACAGTTCGTTGTGATCCACACAGTCAAAGGCTTTGGCGTAGTCATTAAAGCAGAAGTAGACATTTAAATTAATTAAAATCAAATGGAATTCAAAATCTTCAGTTCCTTACTGGTGCTGCTGCTGCTGCTAAGTCGCTTAAGTCGTGTCCGATTCTGTGTGACCCCATAGACGGCAGCCCACCAGGCTCCCCCGTCCCTGGGATTCTCCAGGCAAGAACACTGGAGTGGGTTGCTAACTGGTGCTAGCCACTTTCAGATGCTCAGTAGTGGCAGTTTCGTTAGCTCCTGCCACCAGAGTAGCATAGTTCCATCGTTTTTGAGGATTCTGTTGGATGGCGCTGCTCCAGGTTCTTCACTTTAAAACTTGTGGCTGTTTTAAAATACGTGATTGAGAACTTCCCTGATAGTCCCATGGTTAGGAGTCCGCGTGCCAGTGCAGGGGACACAGGTTCCATCCTCCTTCCAGGAACTGAGACCCCACGTGCTGTGGGCAGCTGAGCCCCTGTGCCACAAGTACAGAACCTGAGCTCCAGGGCCCGCGCCCCGCAACAGGAGGGGCCCCTGCAGAGAGAGGCCTGAGCACCACAGCTGGGGAGTGGCCCCCACTCACTGCAATGGGGAAAGCCCGTGCGTCGCACCCAAGACCCGGTGCACCTGAACATGAATGAGTAAATACCCAACTTTTAAAAATTGGAAAACATTAATGTTAAGAATGTGTTAGCTTAAAAAAATGTGATTGAATGTATTGTTTTGGTGGTTTTTCCCCTCATTAGTCTGTGAGCCACACATGGGTACAGCTTATTCTTGTCTTGCTTCCTGCTTTTTTTTCTGAGTTCAATAAGTATTTGTTGAATGAATGACTGAGTGAATTGAAGAATTCCTCCAAGCTCTTAGCTGTATCATTCTGCCATATTGGTGAGAGTCTTTCTGGGAAGGGGCTGGACACTTCATGATTTTATCCACGTCTCCTTCAACATTCCTGTGAGACACCTTAGCAGGGCCCTAATCCTTTCCCCGCCATCGTCTGGGATTGTTTTTTCTCACTGGGCTTGGCATTTCAGCGTCCACTGGCCAACCGTGGGAAGGTTGCCTTGGGTTGGGCTGGACCAGCGTGTTGGCACTGTGTGGTTCCTTCCAGATCTCCACCGTCTCTTCAGGATGGAGCCTCTCGACCCCTCTGGAAGTGCTGAGAGTGCTGTAGACAGCTCGTGGGCCAGCTCGGTCCTGATGCCGAAAAGCTGCGTGCCCGACGCCAGGCCCCTTTCCGGGGTGTGTCCTGGCCCAGCAGGGGACAGCTCTGCAGGTGGCCAGCTCCCGGGGTGGGGATCCCCATGGGGCACAGTGGACAGAACATCACAGCTGCCCTGCACCTGATGTGGCTTCCAGAGCCCTCCCAGGAGACTTTCTGGGTGCACATCTCCTTAGAATCTGCTTCCTGCTAGTAAACTCAGTTTGCAATTGCAGGCCTGCAGCCCAGCCTCCCACAGAGGGAGCCAAGACCTTGACAAGAGTGTGTGTGGCTTGACTTGCTAGCCCGTGGCTTCTGCCTGCATTTCACCCAGTGTCCTCAACACCAAAATGGTTCTTTAGTTCACTTTTCATAAAATGGAAGCTTGATGGCTTATTTCAAATGGCTTTTGTTAAAATGCGCCAGTCTCTTCAACAGACTCATCTAATGGGTGAATTAGGAAAATACTGCCGCTGGCTCGTTACCCTGTGTTTGGACTCGATAAGTTATTAATCCCAACCACGGTTTTCTCCGAAAGGAAGAAGCTCCAAATAAACAGTAGGCAAGAATTGTATGCATATTGCTTTATCTTTTACTGGGAAAGGCCTGATGACAGTTCTTGTCCCTGAGTACCTGGTTGGTGGTGGTTTAGTCGCTAAGTCATGTCCGGCTCCTGCGACCCCATGGGCTGTAGCCCAACAGGCTCCTCTGTCCATAGGATTTTCCAGGCAAGAATAGTGGAGCGGGTTGCCATTTCCACCTGTTTCAGTTCAGTCGCTCAGTCGTGTCCAACTCTTTGCAACCCCGTGAATCGCAGCACACCAGGCCTCCCTGTCCAGCACCAACTCCCGGAGTTCACTCAGACTCACGTCCATCGAGTCCGTGATGCCATCCAGCCATCTCATCCTCGGTCATCCCCTTCTCCTCCTGCCCCCAATCCCTCCCAGCATCAGGGTCTTTTCCAATGAGTCAACTCTTCGCATGAGGTGGCCAAAGTACAAGAGTTTCAGCTTCAGCATCATTCCTTCCAAAGAAATCCCAGGGTTGATCTCCTTCAGAACGGACTGGCTGGATCTCCTTGCTAGAATAGTGGAGCGGGTTGCCATTTCCACCTGTTTCAGTTCAGTCGCTCAGTCGTGTCCAACTCTTTGCAACCCCGTGAATCGCAGCACACCAGGCCTCCCTGTCCAGCACCAACTCCCGGAGTTCACTCAGACTCACGTCCATCGAGTCCGTGATGCCATCCAGCCATCTCATCCTCGGTCATCCCCTTCTCCTCCTGCCCCCAATCCCTCCCAGCATCAGGGTCTTTTCCAATGAGTCAACTCTTCGCATGAGGTGGCCAAAGTACAAGAGTTTCAGCTTCAGCATCATTCCTTCCAAAGAAATCCCAGGGTTGATCTCCTTCAGAACGGACTGGCTGGATCTCCTTGCAGGAGAATTCTGATTGTAACTTGTAGCTAGAGGGAAGGAGATGCTTTTGTTTGTGAATTTGATTCCATTTTAATCCTGGACGCAGCATCTGGCCATTGGGTAGCCCACCCAAGGAGAGGAGAAAATTTGATTTTTCTTCAAAACTGTCACTTTCACTGGGCAACTGTGAATTTCCGGAGAACATTTGTAGCATGAATGGAGCTCCAGGAGATATGCTGACTGGCAAATGTTTCGAGATGGATTAAAGATTTAGAAAGAAGTACGTTTCCCCAGGCTACTGGACTACCTTTTAATGAGATTGACAGTTTTACACATGGGACTGAGAAACTTCTTTCTCATACAGAAATAAATTTCTGAAGTGAAATCCATTTGAGAGAGATGGATACAAGATAAAGTGTGTGAAGCAGTTTCGACATTCTACTGGCGTTTAACTTTGTAGTTTCTTTTTGAGAGATAGATGAAGCTGGGTCTTTCAAAGATGAAAAAGATCATTTTGTTAGACTAATTTCTCTAATGTTAGCTCAAAGAATGGGTCAACTCTCTGCCAGTTAAGGTCATGCATTCTGGAGAGTTTGTAATCATGACTTTAGTTGGGCATTAGGCATATGGAGTTAGAAATTAGCACATTTTCATTTTGTCTTGTAAAGGTTCAAATAGAGAAAGTCATTGGCATATTAGTTGAGGAAATACTAACAAGGAGACTGTCATTGTCATTAGAAGAATGTATCTTACTATTCTCTGAATGAGAGAAGCAGGCAAGGGAAGATTATGTTAAATTTAAGCAACAACATATAAATAAAGAATAATATCAGTTCAGGCTTTGAAACCAGAGGGAGGAGAAAAGGACTAGGATAATCAGACCTTTGTGGTGTAAAGAGATTTGATGTTAACTTGTTTGATCCCTGTATTTTACTGATAGGGTAACTTGAAGCCAAGAGTGTTTCATGACTTCTCATCCCTCAGAAATCGTATTTTTAAGCTGTGAAATCTACAATGTGAAATTATCCTGATATATTGTGAAGTGTGCAGAAAAACAAGTGGCAGAAAAAAGAGAAATTTTGGCACAGAGGTGTGCACGTAAGTTTTTGTGTGTGAGCACAGGAAAATGAAGGAGGGGATCGCTTCTGGTCATCCGTCTTGTGTAGCAGCTGTGCTTTCCTCTTAAGAAGTGGGACGCTGCGGGTAAAGTAAGGTGGGTGGTCATTTGCTTTTTAAATTTTATGCTTTTAAATTTATCCATTTGTTTATTCTTAGTGATGCACATTTTCTTTTTGAAATACAATAAAAGGATAGTATCGTGACCCTAAGTGGCCAGATGGGAGGGCAGTGGATGGAAGATGACTTTGTTTTTAGGGAACATATTTTACTTCTGAATTAAGGATTCATTCTCTACGTGGCAAGGGCATATCCTCATCTGTTGTCTTGTCCTGAAAGACAGCATCCAGTAACATCACTGGCTTTTCCTCTCACGCATCTCTTTGGAACACGGGAGAGTCACAGATCCTGTTCATTCCTGTGTGAAGTCATCACATGGGACCTCCACTGAGCACTTTCTTTTGCAGGAGAGGAAGCTCGGCCTTGTGGCTTTCTGCACCCTAGCATAATCATTATGGCTTTGCCAAAAACATTATAAGACATCCTCACAATTCTAATGAAATGTATTTTCCTTTAGTGATCACTATTCATGTTTTAATTAGGACTGTTGAGAGCTCAGGGTTTCAGCAACATCTCATGATCATAACCTTTACAGATTATATGGTCTTTTAACATATCATATTAAGTTTATCAAGGGAAGAGCAACAACTCTAGTTTGTCAAGAGAGAAAGATGGGATTTGAACTCTGTATTCAAATATTTAAGCTTGGCAGGCAGCTTCAGCAGTGAGAGACTGTGGTCCCTTTGGAGAAAGATGAGAAGGAAGTTGGGTCAGATTTTCAGAGCAAATCAAGCTGATTTGGAATTTAGTGTATCTTGATAGTATGTTCACTTCTCATATTCTGTGTCATTTTGCAAGTGTTGATGTTTCCTCTGAGGTAGCAAAATTACATCCAGTATTTCAGAGCCATGTTTTGGTGAACTGTGTAAATCGTGGAGCCCAAATCCTTTGTTTAGGATAATAATAGAATGCAAGGAAAAATTATGTCCCTTCGAGCTGGTTTTGTAAAGATTTGTTTCCAAAAGCTATTGAATAATATTTTTGTAGGTTTTGACCCTCCAGCCAAATAAAGATTTTTCTGTGGAAGAATAAAGCCAGCTAATTGCCATGTCAGTGTGGTTGGTCGTAATTTGTAGAAATGTAGAAATATTGATAGAAATGATTAGGAACTCTGTGATCAATACAGTGAATTTTGACCTAACAATAATAGCTGGTTCCAGTATGATTTGCTAATAGTAGGGCACTTAATAATAGTTGGGGCCATTAGGCAAAGCTTTGTGCACACATGCAGGGGGATGAGTTGCGACTCATGACCACATTTTACAAATGAGCAAAGTAAGGGTCAGAGCAGTGACATAGCACGTTCCAGGTCGTGTGGCCCAGCGACCTGAAAGCGGGACCAACTTGGGGTTGGCCTTGGGCACGTTTCATGGCCTCTTGGAGCAGCGTTTACACTGAGCAGCTGAACCTGCTGGTGTTGCTCCCTGTGGAAGGGGAGTGACGATTCTTCAGCGCCATGCTGAATTCTCTGCGTTTGTCATCTTTTTGAATCTAACACTGTAAGGCACGTTTTATTAGCTTCGTTTAACGTTTCAGGGAAGTCAGGATCAAAGAAGCTAGAAGTTGTTGAGAATGGCAGAAATGGCCAACGACTGAGCAGCTTCGAGTTTCCCCAGCTGGGGTCCTGCTGTCGTGATAGTTCTGTTATTCACACCAACACGGAGGCAGGCGCACCCTGGAGTTTCATCGGGTGGTGTACGGACCAGAAAGGGCTGAGTCGTGTGTGGCTCCCGGAGACTGCTTCCGGGATGTTCTGCTTATGCTGCGTTCTTTAACTGCTGCTGAGCCAGTTTTAGTGAGATGGATGCTGAGTGGGAGGAGACACCACTTCCATCGTATCTGGCCAGCATAAAATGGCCTTTAGTGTTGCTGAGTTCAGGGCACAGAGAGCTGAAGTAACTCACCACGGCCACACAGACAAGACCCCACCTCTGTCCCTGTGCTTCATCACACTGCGTGACTGCGTGCACAGCCTCAGTGCACAATGCCTAAAGCTGGGAATGAATTCATTCCCAAACCTTTATGATATACTATATTTGTCCTCCTTTTACAGGGGAATGATGTAGGCTTATCAGTTCAGTTCAGTTCAGTCACTCAGTCATGTCCGACTCCTTGCGACCCCATGAATCCCAGCACGCCAGGCCTCCCTGTCCATCACCAACGCCCGGAGTTCACCCAGACTCACGTCCATCGAGGTGGTGATGCCATCCAGCCATCTCATCCTCTGTTGTCCCCTTCTCCTCCTGCCCCCAATCCCTCCCAGCATCAGAGTCTTTTCCAGTGAGTCAACTCTTCGCATGAGGTGGCCAAAGTACTGGAGTTTCAGCTTTAGCCTCATTCCTTCCAAAGAAATCCCAGGGCTGATCTCCTTCAGAATGGACTGGTTGGATTTCCTTGCAGTCCAAGGGACTCTCAAGGGTCTTCTCCAACACCACAGTTTAAAAGCATCAATTCTTCGGCACTCAGCCTTCTTCACAGCCCAAC
>SJXQ01007546.1:61603-103617 GCA_006408695.1 Aepyceros melampus
AATATGCTATCTTGGTTGGTCATAACTTTTCTTCCAAGGAGTAAGCGTCTTTTAATTTCATGGCTGCAATCACCATCTGCAGTGATTTTGGAGCCCTCCAAAATAAAGTCTGACACTGTTTCCACTGTTTCCCCATCTATTTCCCATGAAGTGATGGGGCCAGATGCCATGATCTTCGTTTTCTGAATGTTGAGCTTTAAGCCAACTTTTTCACTCTCCTCTTTCACTTTCATCAAGAGGCTTTTTAGTTCTTCACTTTCTGCCATAAGGATGGTGTCATCTGCATATCTGAGGTTATTGATATTTCTCCCGGCAATCTTGATTCCAGCTTGGGCTTCTTCCAGCCCAGTGTTTCTCATGATGTACTCTGCATAGAAGTTAAATAAGCAGGGTGACAATACACAGCCTTGACACACTCCTTTTCCAATTTGGAACCAGTCTGTTGTTCCATGTCCAGTTCTGACTGTTGCTTCCTGACCTGCATACAGATTTCTCAAGAGTCAGGTCAGGTGGTCTGGTATTCCCATCTCTCTCAGAATTTTCCACAGTTTATTGTGATCCACACAGTCAAAGGCTTTGGCATAGTCAATAAAGCAGAAATAGATGTTTTTCTGGAACTCTCTTGCTTTTTCCATGATCCAGCGGATGTTGACAATTTGATCTCTGGTTCCTCTGCCTTTTCTAAAACCAGCTTGAACATCTGGAAGTTCACTGTTCACGTATTGCTGAAGTCTGGCTTGGAGAATTTTGAGCATTCCTTTACTAGCGTGTAAAGTATTTAGGCTTATAAAGAGTATAGAATCCAGTCAAGATTGCCCTGCTAGTAACAGGAGATGCAGGAAGTTCAGGCCATGCCTTTTTCTGCTTAGCCTCTGCAGCGCAGGTCCACAGGCCCAGTCTGTAGATTCTAATATCAGCAGCAGGACTAACTGAACATGGAGAAGGAAATGGCAACCCACTCCAGTACTCTTGCCTGGAAAATTCCATGGACTGAGGAGCCTGGTGGGCTACAGTCCATGGGGTCGCAAATAGTCGGATACGACTGAGCGACTTCACCTTCACCTTCACTAACTGAACATGCTGAGTCACTCCTGTAAAGCTCCCTCTGTTAGATACTTTTCTTGCAGTACTTTTTACCTGATGCTCTGAAATGAAGTTGCTAATGAGGAAAAGAGTAAGAAATGGATTTCAATGAAATCAAAGTGAATGTCATAGACTTAATTGACTTGAAAACCAATGACAGGAGAGAGCAGCTGGGTGTCTGGGCAATCTTTGTGAGTTTATTCATTCCTTTAGAAAAATAGACTAATAGTCTAAAGCTGGGCTCCATATACAGGATCTTCAGAAGAATTTTAATAACCAAGGTCGTCTCATTCAATGTAAATTTGAACGTGGGACACAAAAGGGACAGGAGAGACCACACTGATGGCAATCAATCTTTCCTCTTTGCACTGTTACAGTTTTGCTAGGCTTTCCTTTATTTTTCCCTGTAATGAAATTATGTAAATGTAGTACCCCAGTGGCAACCACTCCAGTGTTCTTGCCTGGAGAATCCCAGGGATGGGGGAGCCTGGTGGGCTGCCATCTGTGGGGTCGCACAAAGTCAGACACTTTGGGCTGCGATAGATGAGTGACTTAGCAGCAGCAGCAGCAGTACCCCAAAACAAGGGTGCTATTTTAGTATATCTCTTTCCATTTCCCCCCTTGCTTCCAAAATTTTTCATGGTTGTAGCTATTATATGTTTATAGTGTCATATCCTGTGTATGTTTTAAAATGTGTTATATACATTTTCCCAAATGGTACATAATCTTTCAAACTATAATTTTGACATCTATAGTACTCTGTTGAGTAGGTACATAATCTACTTGATAGTTAAAACAGTTAAACTGTTTCTAATTCAAATAATGCTCAGGCTTACATTTTTTACCATATTTTAGATTATACCTTAATAATCACTGTGATTATGAGGCTAGAGCATTTAAATATTTTTATGACCATTGATATACATTATGAATTAACTTGCCTAAGATCCTTAGCAGTTTATTCTGCTATCAGAAATGTGTGAAGTGATAAAGGCCAGTTTTTAAGACAAGAAATCTAGCAGTCTGCCATAGATGAAGCTGATATTCTCTTTGTTTCGCCGTCTTCCATTCACTGATTACAGAACATGACTCTGAATCCTGAACTCAGTAATGAAGTCATAACCACAGTCCTCCATGTAAATTTCCGCCCTTAGCATGAAGATACAGACAGTGTTTTGTGATTTCCTTCATTCAGACACTCTGAAGATTCTTTAGCTCAGTTAGGAATTTCATTATAATTAGTGAAAAATTAGACATGCTCTTTGTGATGGACATGAGTCCAACACCAGGAGTTGGTGATGGACAGGGAGGCCTGGCGTGCTGCAGTACACGGGGTTGCAAAGAGTCGGACACGATTGAGCGACTGAGCTTGCGGTGGTGAGCCATGCTGTCTTCAGCCCGTTGAGAACTACTGCCACATGAGCTCAATGACCGTTTTGATTTCATTTGTTCCAAAACTGGAAAGAGGATCTGTTTCTGAATTTTGAGCAAATTTTAGTTCCTCAGCTAATACTCTGAAATGCAGTTTGCTTGTTATACTTGCTGACAGCAGAGAGCATTGGGTTTGTTTTTGTGGCTTATGCTCTTTATTAATTATATTCCATCGATAAAGCAATTTACATCTGTGAAGCTGGAAAAGCTAGTCAAGGAGGAGTGTGCTCTTTCTGGCGAGTTCTGTCCTCGTGAGTGACCTTGAACCTCTGGCTGTTTGTGGCGTGTGCCTGGCTCTATCAGAAGCCACTCAGTGACTGAGGCCTGTTCAGTAATCATTATACCAATGACCTGGGCCTTCCTAGTGGCTCAGACGGTAAAGAATCTGCCTGCAATGCAGGCCTGGGCTCGATTCCTGGGTCGAGAAGATGCCCTGGAGAAGGGAGTGGCTCCCCATGCCAGTATTCTTGCCTGTAAAATTCCATGGACAGCGGGAGCCTGGAGGTCTAAGGTCCACGAGGTCGCAAAGAGTCGGACACGACTGAGCGGTTAACACACACACACACACCAGTGACCTGAGTATCCCTCTAGTTGAAAATGTTGAATGACTGTACATTCATTTGTAGGTCCATGCTTTCATTTATTTAATACCTTGTTATTGAGTGCCTACTGCGTGCGAGGGTTAGTTCTGGGCACTAACAGATGAACGATGAGTCGAGGGAAAATATAGTAATGATACCATTTAACCTGTGGCTTTAATATCATTATAATGATTTCATGCTATTTAAATGAAAAATTTTATAGGTATTGACATGGCATGAAATTCCAGCATTAAAAATTAAAAAATAGGACACAGCAAAACTTTTTTCATCCTGTTCCCCAGTATTATCCAAATAGGCCATCAGTGGTATAGCTTCTTGTGGCTTTTATTTTCAGCTGTATGTCAGGCATATAGCAGGATATACATATATAGATAAACACATGTATATATATGTTATTTTTTGCACTCCTTTCCCCCACATATTTGGTGTATATACTATATACTTTATTCTGCACTTACCTTGTGTTACTTAATGAATTTGGAAATCTTTCCTCATCATTACTTAAAGGTTAATTTCATTTCTTTTTCTGGCTTCATGGTTTCCCACTGTGTTAAATATTTTGTTAATTTGGAATTCCTAGATTTATCTCCCTTATTACGATTATTATAAATAGTATCGCAAAGGGCATCTGTACATAGGTTTTATTCCCTGAGGTCTGTCTTCTTTCCAGCCGTGTAGGGGGGCGTGTGGGATCCACGCTTCCGGACCAGGGGTTGAGCTGATACCCACTCACTGGAAGCACAGAGTCTTAACCGCTGGGCACCAGGGAGTCCTGGGTGTTTTTTCTTAGTAAGTGAAACTGCGCTTTTAGCGCAGGGTGATTTTTTTTTCTGGCTGTTGAAAAGTATTTTTCAAACTATAGCCTGTACTGACCCCCCGTGTGTGGGATGCTGTATTTGTGTGGGAAGGGAGGGGATGAGGCTGTGTGGTTGCATTTGTAGGTACATCCTAGCATTTTCATAAGAAGCTGACTGTCCTTTTTCAGGAGACATAAAACTCAGAGGAAGGAGCTAATCAATAAACACAGTCAATCAACCAGTAAATAAATGCAGCGAAATAAATCCATAATAAATACATTAATAAATACAATTGAAGTCATTGGGAAATTTGAACCATATGAACATAATCACCTTTAAAAATCATAAAATTTCAATTTTAACTATAAAGTTAAAAAATGAAGTGTGGTTCTCTGTTATACCGCCGCTCTCAATCTGTGAATGTGAATAGCTTTCTCTTTAGAATGCCGGTGCCATCGAGTGAGATACATCACAAAGGGCCCTTGGCCATGGAGCTTGTTCATGGGGAGGGTCTGATTCACAGGCTTGCTGCTTTTAGCTCTTGCTCTTTTTCAAAAAAATCGTGTTAGAATATGGTTGATTTACCATATTCTGTTACTTCCTGCTTCAGGTGGAGTTGGGTTGAAATGGGATTATGAGACACAGAGGGTGTTTTAGACCCATAGTCTTCAAATTTTTTTTATTACATAATTCATTCAATTAAAAAAGCCACTCCTGGGATTTCCCTGTCAGTCCAGTGGTTGTGACTCAGCTTGCACTGCAGGGTATGTGAGTTCAATCCCTGGTTGGAACTCAGATCCCACATGCTGCATGGTGTGGCCAAATAAAAAAGTGACTCTTAATATTTTAATACTTATTCTTTATATACATGCTCTATTATCAATAAATATATAGCAGTATCATATTTTAGAAAAATTTTTCTTATTTATTCAAGATACACATATAAGTTTAGAATTAAAAACATAAGTTTTAGAATGTTTTCCTTCACTTCACCGAGCTCTACTGTGGAAGTGACTCTTGCAAGCAAAGGGACTTGCACAGGCGAAGGCCTGAAGATATGATGAAGCGCGACCCACGTGGAGAGTCACCGTATCTGGAGGGAAGCGTGCAGGTAGGGAGCTGGGGGCGATGACAGTGAGGAAGCAGGTGGGATCGTCTCTGGAGAGCTGCGCCAGGCTTCCGTGAGGAGCTGCAGGCTGTCGGCCGGTTTTGCTGGACGCCTGAATACCCTTATGACGGGAGGTTGCTTGTGGGTTTAAGCCCTTTGGTGAGCACTTTACAGTCACCTGTTTTTCCTGGGCAGTCGAGGTGGTGACGAGAACATTGATTATTGATTAGAACCGCCTCCTTTCTCTCCTCTCCACTTTCTCTAATTAAATTCTGTAAGTTGAACTCATGCTGGTGAAGACCAGAGCTTTGATCACAGAGAGAAATTTCATTCCAGGACAGATGGTACTGGATCCCTACCGCCATGGCTCCAGAAGAAATACCCACACACTGCCTGGGGTCCAATCCAGTGAAAACTGCCCAGTTATACCAAGACGTAAAAATATCCACCAGAGGCTTTCAGACAGGAGTATGGACAGGTTTTTGTTTTTCAATACTGATTTACATTTCCTTTTATTTACTTACTTTGCTTACACAGAATTTCCTGGAAAAGATTTCACTCTAAGAAGCAGAATTATTCCTTTTTCTTTACTGGAAAATTCTCTTTTCTGACTTCCTTGATGAGGCTGGTGTGCAAGGCTGGTGTGTAAGGGCTGTTTCTCAGTCTGCAAATGCCTGGTAATTAGCAGTCACACTGCATGCCTAATCCTAAAATATCTGTCAGTGAAATAGCATTTTTAAAAAGCCTATTTTAAACTTCATACTTGTACAGTTTTTTTTTTACCTTCTGATTAGAATTAAAGAGAATAAAGCCCTTTCATGGTAAGTTTTCTAGCCATGGTGAAGAGATGTGTTTTATTGCTAATCTCTTAAACCACAACCGGAGATATATACTCAGAAAATCACTTTATATTAATGGCTAATTGGAAAAACAGACAATACTATTAGAACATGGAGAGAAATAGCATTTGGGCTTTCAAAGTGGATTCAGTACAGGATCCCACGGCCTGATATAAGAGAGGACATACTCCTTCCTGATTTGCAGGAATCCCTACCTTGCTTTACTTTAGTTCACTTACATCACCCTGGCTTGTGCTGGATTGAAAGGTTGCCTGGCTTTGTGCAGTCCCTGGACCAGAGTTACTCTTCCTGCTCCACCACTGGCAGCACAACCTACCAACAAATGCATCCACTTGATTCCACATCTGGGCTTTTGGAGCTGAAAGAGCAGCCCATTGCAATGACATAAGTCAGAGGGCTCAGCAAGGCTAGCTTGAGACACTGTCTGATCATGATGTTCAAGTTACAGTGCAGAATAATAGCGTTTGTGTCTGAGGATGGTCAGAGCCGCTGGACTCCAGAAACCACAGCAACAGTAATAGCTCCCATTTGGTGGACATTTTCTTTTCTTTAAAATTGAAGTATAGTTGATTTACGATACTATATTAGTTTCAGGTGTTATGGGAAAGTGATTCAGTTGTATACATATATATTTTTCAGATTCTTTTCCATGATAAGTCATTACCAGATATTGACTAGAGTTACCTGTGCTATATAGTAAATCTTTATTGCTTATCTGCTTTATATATGGTAGTTTATATCTGTTAGACCCATAATCCTTACTTATTCTTCCCCCCTCCCTTTCCCCATGAATAGTATTCTTTCATATTGAAATCTGGACTTTGATGTACTATTTCAAAAAATGCACACTTAAAAAAAAAGAAATGTGCTATGAAGGGTGAACTCTGTTTCGGTGATACTGACTTGATTTTGGCCCTAGTCTTTGCGTAATTATTGTGCTGTGGTTCTGGGGAAGGCGATCATAAGAGGTTCTGCAGCTAGAAGAGGAAGAATAGGATGTAAAGTAGTTAAGGAAGGAGAGGAATAAAAGTAGCTTCTGTGTGGTGCTGAGCGTGTTTCAGACATTTCGCATCAGTTGTCTGTTCCTCTTAACCAGCCCGTGATACAGGTCTGTTTCCTGGGCTCTACAGGACACCAAACTGAAACCATCTCCTCCCTCTCACTCAGCAGACCCCAGGTTGTTTGGGGTCATGATATACCCAGCTAAACTAACCATGTTTCTCAGCTTCTTGGCTGGGCTTAGGAGCCAGGTGGAGTTAATGATAAAGCCCTTTAAAAGGAGGCAAAATCAACTGGCAACTTACCCTTTTCTCAGAGTGCAACGTGGGGTTGTAACAGGAGGTTGAGCAGCCACTTCAAGACTAAGTAGACAAGCCACAGAACTTGGTTTCCTGTTTCAGCTGGAACATGGTTCCCAATAAGCAGATAATAGTGCCTGTGTGCTCAGCCCTGTTTGACTCTCTGCGACCCCATGGACGGCAGCCCGCCAGGCTCCTCTGTCCATGCGATTTCCCAGGCAAGAGTATTGGGCTGGGTTGCCATTTCCTTCTCCAGGGGATCTTCATGACCCAGTGATCAAACCCATGTCTCTTGTGTCTCCTGCATTGACAGGTGAATCCTTTACCACTGAGCCCCCTAGGAAGCCCAGGAATAATAGTAATAGGACTTTACTGAGCTTTAACTGAGTGTGTATGGTCTGTCAAGGCAGAGTGCCAAATGGTTTCTCTTTATGATTTCATTTACCGTACCTTCTGATCCTTACTGTAACCATAGGGTTAATGATGGTTACAATGATCTCCCTGTTTTATGAGTGAGGAAATCAAAGCCTAGAGATTACAGATAACTTGTCCTTGAGTGGTTAAGTGTGAACCCAGGTCTGAACCACAGCAAAGCTTCTACTCTTAAGAACATAGGCTGACTTTTTATAATGAGCTCATGTCACACTGGCAGGGAAAACTGAATGGAGTAATGAAAACAAATAAGCAAATCTCTGCTTCCTAGGACAGGCCCGTAACTATACTCTTCCAGTAGAAACAGTGTCAGACGTTATTTTTGGGGCTCCAAAATCACTGCAGATGGTGACTGCAGCCATGAAATTAAAAGACGCTTACTCCTTGGAAGAAAAGCTATGACCAACCTAGATAGCATATTCAAAAGCAGAGATATTACTTTGCCAACTAAGGTCCGTCTAGTCAAGGCTATGGTTTTTCCTGTGGTCATGTATGGATGTGAGAGTTGGACTGTGAAGAAGGCTGAGCGCCGAAGAATTGATGGTTTTGAACTGTGGTGTTGGAGAAGACTCTTGAGAGTCCCTTGGACTGCAAGGAGATCCAACCAGTCCATTCTAAAGGAGATCAGCCCTGGGATTTCTTTGGAAGGAATGATGCTAAAACTGAAGCTCCAGTACTTTGGCCCCCTCATGCCAAGAGATGACTCATTGGAAAAGACTCTGATGCTAGGAGGGATTGGGGGCAGGAGGAGAAGGGGACGACCGAGGATGAGATGGCTGGATGGCATCACAGACTCAATGGACGTGAGTCTGAGTGAACTCCGGGAGTTGGTGACGGACAGGGAGGCCTGGTGTACTGTGATTCCTGGGGGTCGCAAAGAGTCGGACATGACTGAGCGACTGAACTGAACTGACCTGCTACTCAGTTTCAGGAGAAACACGGCAATCATACATTCTATCTGACAATGCAAAGAGCAGAAAAATTAATTAACTCCTTTTGTTCCAAATCTTAACACTGGTCAGAATCTGCCTGAAGTCAAGAATGGCCTCTACACTTGGGGAATCCAATCCCACTTCTTACCACTACTTAACCAGTTGTAGGCTGACACACTAGCAGTGGAACTGACTTAACTGCTCCTTTGCATTGCTCATCATGACCTTTCTACCACTGATGACTTTGTGAGTCTATCCATTTTGCCTCCGGATCAGCGACAAGGACTTTTTCCTGGTGAGAGTGATGGCTCAGCGTAGAGGAAATACAGGCTTTGGTTTCAGAAAGCTATGTTGAAATTCCATGTCTGCCATGTTAGTTAGTTATTGAGTTACCTAACCTCCGAGCTTCAGTTTATAAAGTGAAAATAATCATGAGACCTAGGCAGCAGAGCTGTTGTGAGAATTATGAGAATTAATGAGTAATTGTCAGATAGCAGATGATTGGTGAATATTAATTCTAGATTACTGACACCTAGGAACTACTCAAAAATGAGCAGTTGTTTTGGAGATTGTTGAAGATATTGTTTCAAAAAGTAAAAAACTCAAAAGCCCTTGAAGCAGCTTGTCCCATGAATAAATGAAGAGGGCCAGGTAGGGATTCTGGGAAAATAACACCTGCTCTGCTTCAAGGAAGCAGTCACTTCTCACATCCAGCCTAGGGATCTAATTCTGTCAATTCTTGCAATTTTTCTTATCTTTTTTAAAAATTTATTTTTAATTGGAGGATAATTGCCTTACAATGTGTGTTGATTTCTGCTGTACAACAGTGTAATCAACCGTATGTATACCTAAATCCCCTCCTTCCCACCTTCCCCCTGTTCTCACCACTCTAGGTTGTCATGGAGCACCAGGTTAAGCTCTCTTTGTTGTATAGCCTCTTTCCACTAGCTATCTACTTTACACATGATACTGTATATTCAGGCTTCCCAGGTGGTGCTAGTGGTAAAGAACCAGCCTGCCAGTGCAGGAGATTTAAGAGATCAGAGTTCAGTCCCTGGGTCAGGAAGGTCCCCTGGAAGAGGAAATGGCAACCCTTTCCAGTATTCTTGCCTGGAGACCCCATGGACAGAGGAGCCTGGCAGGCTGCAGCCCAGGGTGTTGTAATGAGTTGGACACGCTGGACATGGGTTGGAGCAAGCTCCGGGAGCTGGTGATGGACAGGGAGTCCTGGCGTGCTGCGGTCTGTGGGGTGGCAAAGAGTGGGACTCGCCTGAGCGACTGAACTGGAGTGAAGAGACTTAGCTCACACACGCAGCATACGTGTGTCACTTCTGCTCTCTCAGTTATCACAATTTTTAAAGCAAAGTCAGAAGCCCAATTCTATGTGGAACTTGATTTCCAAATATCAGTTCATTTATATATTTTTAAATGCTCTTGAGCAAAAAAAACAAAAACAAAAAAACACAAAAAAACCCAAAAAACTCCATATTCCTTTGCAGGCTGCCACCTTGCCATCACGGATCATTCGTTCATTTCACTGATCCATTCAACAAGCTGTGGAGAGGTTAACTTAATTCAGAAGAGAGTCACAAAAACAACTGCAGAATAAGACTTTCAAAGGGAGGTAGAAGACACTGAGATGATTAATGTTGGAGAAGAGTGGGCTGTGGGTTGACTAATTAATAGTTTTCAAATACATGAAGGATTTTAAGCAGTCGATGTTGACTAATTATCCTCTGTCTTTCGGAGAGTAGAACAAAAAGACAGAGGATTCATTTTAAGGAGAATCACTCTGATGAAACAAATGTGAAAAAATTCAGCTGCTGGGACTGATTAAGTTTTCAACAGAACAGGGGAACAGGCTGTGGACCCTTATTTTGTGAAGACTTAAAAATATAGGGACTTTTATTGGGGGGATATGTGTGTAATTTGAATGATGCTGCGATTCCTGATTCTGAAGGAATTTAATTGGCGACCCCCGACCTCTGGCACTCAGCTCACTGCATGCTGTGATTCAAGACAAGTCCGTGAGGATTTTAGATTCTGCTTACCCTTTGAGGGTCCTCTGCCTCTCCTGCGCTGTGACCGCTCTTGCTACTGGACACAGGCGTTGAGTAGAGGGCTCCTTGCAGAGACACAGACATGAAGTTTCCCCTGGGGAAGTCACATCTTCTGGCTTGACGGATGCCAAGTTGACACCTTCCTCCTCTTTCAATATTCTGAATAATTCTGCAAAGCCCTCCTCGTTTCAGTACTGCACTGGGAATGAGAATTTGCCTTTTCCACTGGTCAGAAGATGTCAAGAGTTTCTCAGAGTCCATCGTCATACTTCAGTTTTCAGGCAGAAGAGGAATTCCAAGGGTCTCAGAAATGGCAATGTATCTCTGTTCTAACTAACTTTGGTTCTGGTGTGCTTTAAAAATTGGAAGCTTAATAGTCTTAAATATTCTCTTTCCTTTGCTGAAAGCTGCAAGTTATTTTAAAATATATGGAAGGTTGCCTAGTAACTATAGCTTCACTAGCTGTGTAAGAGAGGTGTTTCTCTCTCTCTCTCTCTCTCTCTTTTTTGCTACAGAAGGGCTGTTAGAGAAGAGTCTTGGGAGATGAGGTTCATCAAGAAATGAATGAAAAATAAGATATCTTTTGGGAGTTTGTGCTCACATAAAACTGACGTTAGCAGGAACATGTAAATTAGGTTTGTGTTTGAGGCAATAAATAAGTTCAATAAAATCATCTCATTTATCTTTGCTTATGCTGAATAGGTTGAGAAACGTGTGTTATAGTTGAATTATGAAAATACTGTATTTCACCTTTCTCTCTGTCTCTCCCGTCTCTTCTCTCTCCCTCTCCTTCTTCTCTTAAGTGAGTTAGTCTGCTTAGGGTGCTGTGAAGAGTGCTGCAGACTGGGCCTCTTAAACCACGGAAATTAGTTTTCTTGTGGTTTTGGAGGCTCCGTTCAAGGTGCCAGCAGGGTCTGGCGCTGAGGACTTTCCTTCTTGCTGGCAGATGGCTGCCTCCTGCTGTGTCCTGACCCGGCCTTTCTTCTGTGTTGGTAGGGAGAGAGGGATCTTTGCCGTTTCTTCCTCTTCTTATAAAGACACCAATCCAGTTGGATCAGGGCCTCACCCTTACGATCCCATTTAATGGTAATCACCTCTTTAAACACTCAGTCTCCAAATACAGTCACATTGAGGGTTGGGGCTTAACATATGAGTTTGGGGGAGACACAGTTCAGTCCATAGAAAGTAGTGTGGGTAGTCTTAGTGTTCTGTGGACTCAACTGTAGGCTTTGAGATATGAAGAGTTAATTATAATTGACTCTTAAAGTGAACTAAAAGTTGCTCAGTCATGTCTGACTCTTTATGACCCCATGGACTGTAGCCCACCAGGCTCCTCTGTCCATGGGATTCTCCAGGCAGGAATACTGGAGTGGGCTGCAATTCCCTTCTCCAGGGGATCTTCCCAACCCAGGGATCGAACTGGGTCTCCAGAATTGCAGGCAGATTCTTTACCATCTGAGCCACCAGGCTTCAATGGACCTTGTAACTGACTATATTTCTCGTTTGAATTTTGCTTCTTTTAGTGTAGTGGGAAATGGCCACCAATCAAGATGATCAAGATGTTTTTACTGAGACAGTCCAGCTTTGGAACTAACTTACTGAAGAGCTGACTGTTGAACTTTGCAGAGTTCTACGGGGATTCTGGGAGTTCTGTGAGCTTATAGCAGTACTTGGTGCACAGTTTGAGACCCGAAGACTTTGTTTTTTCATTTCTTTCTTCGCTTCCTTCTTATTCATCTTTTTTTTTTTTTTAAACAGCTGTTTGACGTGGAAAGAGCAAACCTGAGGGAAAATGCAGCTTAAGCTAATGGAACCATCGGTGCTGCTCGGATCAGTACTGCGGTGTGGGAAATGCGGTAGTCCTGCGATACAGGATAAGCGTCTTTTAACTTCATGGCTGCAGTCACCATCTGCAGTGATTTTGGAGCCCCCAAAAAAGTCTGACACTGTTTCCACTGTTTCCCCATCTATTTCCCATGAAGTGATGGGACCAGATGCCATGATCTTAGTTTTCTGAATGTTGAGCTTTAAGCCAACTTTTTCACTTTCCTCTTTCACTTTCAGCAAGAGGCTTTTTAGTTCCTCTTCCCTTTCTGCCTTAGAGTGGTATCATCTGCATATCTGAGGTTATTGATATTTCTCCCTGAAATCTTGATTCCAGCTTGTGTTTCTTCCAGCCCAGCATTTCTCATGATGTACTTTGCATATAAGTTAAATAAGCAGGTGACAATATACAGCCTTGACGTACTTCTTTTCCAATTTGGAACCAGTCTGTTGTTCCATGTCCAGTTCTAACTGTTGCTTCCTGACCTGCATATAGGTTTCTCAAGAGGCAGGTCAGGTGGTCTGGTATTCCCATCTCTTTCAGAATTTTCCACAGTTTATTGTGATCCACACAGTCAAAGGCTTTGGCATATTGTAGCCATGAAATTAAAAGATGCTACTCCTTGGAAGGAAAGTTATGACCAACCTAGATAGCATGTTCAAAAGCAGAGACATTACTTTGCCAACAAAGGTCCGTCTAGTCAAGGCAATGATTTTTCCAGTAGTCCTGTATGGATGTGAGAGTTGGACTGTGAAAAAAGCTGAGCACCGAAGAACTGATGGTTTTGAACTGTGGTGTTGAAGAAGACTCTTGAGAGTCCCTTGGACTGCAAAGGGATCCAACTAGTCGAACCTAAAGGAGATAAGTCCTGGGATTTCTTTGGAAGGAATGATGCTAAAGCTGAAGCTCCAGTACCTTTGACCACCTCATGCAAAGAGTTGACTCATTGGAAAAGACACTGATGCTGGGAGGAGTTGGGGGCAGGAGGAGAAGGGGACGACCAAGGATGAGATGGCTGGATGGCATCACCAACTTGATGGACGTGAGTTTGAGTGAACTCCAGGAGTTGGTGATGGACAGGGAGGCCTGGCGTGCTGCAAGTCATGGGGTTGCAAGAATCAGACATGACTGAGTGACTTAAGTGAACTGAATAGGAAACCTAGACTCAATTCATTTAACAAGTATTTATTAGTTACCACCTTTGAGCAAGGCACATGTGCTCAGTATATTAGGATGAACAAGACGGCAAGGTCCCTGCTTGGAGCACGTTCCTCCCCAGTTTATTAAGCATCAGTCTTCTAAAAGCATAAGGGTGTTAGACTTTGAAGCAAGTGTTTTTCAGGGAAGGTAAAATGCGTTCATAGTTTAACAGAGGGCCAGGCTGGTTCACGATGGTTTTAGGTATGCGGTAGGTGCAGGATGGGTTAGGGAAAGCCAGTTGCCGTCTAACTTTGCAGAGGGACCATGATGACCTTCTCTCTGTTCCTTTCTGCTAAACATTCTTCCGTGTTCTTACTGGGAACGCAGCCGGGAAGGGATGCACAGGTTTTCTGTGTTCCTTTGAAGCCCTGTGCTGGGATCACCCTTCCTTCTCCTTTCTGTGTCTGACTCAGTTCCTCATTTTCTGTCCACCTGTTGCTCCTCACTCTGATTTGGGGACATATGCTACTGTACTGTTTTATTATTAACTTTAATTATGTGAATAACACATAGGACACTCTCATTTCAGGAAGTGAAAGTGTTATTGCCGAGTGTCCCTTGGCGACATTGTCCTGCCTTTGACCCTTTACAGGAGCGACTGTCGTGATCAGTTACTGCCTATGGTTTCCTGGCATTTGCATGAACATGCACCTCCAGAGGAATGTCAGTTCTTTGCACGTGAGTCCTTTTATTCAAATGATATCCTGTATGGACTGCACCAATCCCAAAGAAAGGCAATGCCAAAGAATGCTCAAACTACTGCACAATTGTACTCATCTCACATGCTAGTAAAGTAATACTCAAAATTCTCCAAGCCAGGCTTCAGCAATGCATGAACTGTGAACTTCCAGATGTTCAAGCTGGTTTTAGAAAAGGCAGAGGAACCAGAGATCAAATTGCCAACATCCGCTGGATCATTGAGAAAGCAAGAGAGTT
Organism: Aepyceros melampus; assembly: GCA_006408695.1. NCBI lineage: Eukaryota > Metazoa > Chordata > Mammalia > Artiodactyla > Bovidae > Aepyceros > Aepyceros melampus. The sequence continues at coordinate 76,168 of SJXQ01007546.1, forward strand.
CCATAAAAACATCTAATTTTGCTTTATTGACTATGCCAAAGCCTTTGACTGTGTGGATTACAACGAACTGTGGGAAATTCTTCAAGAGATGGGAATACCAGACCACCTGACCTGCCTCTTGAGAAATCTGTATGCCGGTCAAGAAGCAACAGTTAGAACTGGACATGGAACAACAGACTGGTTCCAAATAGGAAAAGGAGTACGTCAAGGCTGTACATCATCACCCTCCTTATTTAATCTCTATACAGAGTACATCATGAGAAATGCTGGGCTGGATGAAGCACAAGCTGGAATCAAGATTGCCAGGAGAAATATCAATAACCCCAGATATGCAGATGACACCACCCTTATGGCAGAAAGTGAAGAGGAACTAAAGAGCCTCTTGATAAAAGTGAAAGGAGAGAATGAAAAAGTTGGCTTAAAGCTCAACATTCAGAAAACTAAGATCATGGCATCTGGTCCCATCACTTTGTGGCAAGTAGATGGGGAAACAGTGGAAACAGTGTCAGACTTTATTATTCTGGGGGGGGCTCCAAAATCACTGCAGATGGTGATTGCAGCCATGAAATTGAAAGATGCTTACTCCTTGGAAGAAAAGCTATGACCAACCTAGATAGCATATTCAAAAGCAGAAACATCACTTTGCCAACAAAGGTCCGTCTAGTCAAGGATATGGTTTTTCCAGTAGTCATGTATGGATGTGGATTATAAAGAAGGCTGAGCACTGAAGAATTGATGGTTTTGAACTGTGGTGTTGGAGAAGACTCTTGAGAGTCCCTTGGACTGCAAGGAGATCCAACCAGTCCATCCTAAAGGAGGTAAGTCCTGGGCGTTCTTTGGAAGGACTGATGTTGAAGCTGAAACTCCAGTACTTTGGCCACCTGTTGTGAAGAGCTGAGTCATCTGAAAAGACCCTGATTCTGGGAAAGATTGAAGGTGGGAGAAGAAGTGGAGGAGGGAGGATAAGATTGTTGGATGGCAACACTGCCTCAATGGACATGACTGAGTAAACTCTGAGAGTTGGTGTTGGATGGGGAAGCCCGGCGTGCTGTGGGTCATGGGGGTGCAAGGAGTCGGACATGACTGAGTGACTGAGTGGAACTGAGTAAAATTGTTGCGTCCCTCCTGTCTTAGACTGGGAGCATCTGGAATGTTTATGAAATAGCAACCCACTCCAATATTCTTGCCTAGAGAATCTCATGGACGGAGGAGCCTGGTGGGCTACAGTCCACGGGGTCGCAAAGAGTCGGACACAACTGAGTGACTTGACTTTCACTTTCAGGCTACCTTGCAGATGACACCACCCTTTTGGCAGAAAGTGAAGAGGAGCTAAAAAGCCTCTTGATGAAAGGAAAGAAGAGAATGAAAAAGTTGGCTTAAAGCTCAACATTCAGAAGACGAAGATCATGGCATCTGGCCCCATCACTTCATGGGAAATAGATGGGGAAACAGTGGAAACAGTGTCAGACTTTTTATTTTTGGAGGCTCCAAAATCACTGCAGGTGGTGACTGCAGCCATGAAATTAAAAGACGCTTACCCCTTGGAAGAAAAGTCATGGCCATAGCATATTCAAAAGCAGAGATGTTATTTGCCAACAAAGGTCCGTCTAGTCAAGGCTATGGTTTTTCCTGTGGTCATGTATGGATGTGAGAGCTGGACTGTGAAAAAAGCTGAGTGCCTAAGAATTGATGCTTTTGAACTGTGGTGTTGGAGAAGACTCTTGAGAGTCCCTTGGACTGCAAGGAGATCCAACCGGTCCATTCTGAAGGAGATCAGCCCTGGGATTTCTTTGGAAGGAATGAGGCTAAAGCTGAAACTCCAGTACTTTGGCCACCTTATGCGAAGAGTTGACCCATTGGAAAAGGCTCTGATGCTGGGAAGGATTGGGGGCAGGAGGAGAAGGGGACGACAGAGGATGAGATGGCTGGATGGCATCACCAACTCGATGGATGTGAGTTTGAGTGAGCTCCAGGAGTTGGTGATGGACAGGGAGGCCTGGTGTGCTGGGATTCATGGGGTCGCAAAGAGTCGGACACGACTGAGTGACTGAACTGAACTGAAGCTACCTTGGCTCTGAGTGGGCTTTCAATAAAGGCTGTTCAACAGGTGAAAAAGACAGTAGATGAATGAGTGAAATGTGTAATTCTGAACAAATAAGAGAGGAACTGATGCATAAATACATTTTGAAGATATGAAAAGAATTAAATTACTGCAACTCTTATATGGAATAAGTTATATATAGATTCAACGTTCAGAAGCAGAAATTTATTTGAGAAACATCTGTTGAAAATCGTACCTTTAAAACGCTTTAATGATATATATTACTTTCCTATTCCTATTGTAACAAATGATCACAACTTAGTGGTTTAAAAGAATGGAAATTTATTTTCTTAGAATTCTGGATGGAGCCTTAAGGGGCCAAAATCAAGGTGTCAGCTGAGCCTCCTTTGGAGGCCTTAAGAAAATGGTCTCCTTGCCTTTTCTAGCTTCGCTTGTACTTCTTGACTCAGGGCCCCTTCCTTCATCCTCAAAGACCTTCTCTCCAGCCTGTTTCTGTTGTCACATCTGCTTTTTCCAACTTTGTCTCTTGCTTGTCTCTTATAAGGAGGACTTGATTCCACTGTGCCCACCTGGATACTCCAGGGTGATTTTCAGATGTCAAAACCCTTAGCTTAATCAATTCTGGAAAGTGCTAAGGTAGTATCTGCACAGGTCCTGGGCATTACACAGTGGACATCTTTAGGGGGACATTTTTTTTTTGTCTGTCATAGTGTATTTTGTTGCCATCGACTATTCTTGTTTTGAGATCTTATAATGGAAGGCATCCTATCACTGTCACTTCAAATGCAAATTTAGAGAGTTTTGAGCTTGTGTTCTCTTTTGCTTGTTCCATTTCAGAAAGTAAATTCATTTCCCAAGCAGACAAATCATTTCTTCACGTTGCCTATAAAAAGAGGCATGGTTCAACCAAGGAAAGCATGCGAAGATGGACTCAGTCCCTCCTGTGGAGACGGTGGTCCCGGAAACGTGTGCTGGTCATCCAGAGCAGCAGAGCGCTGGCAGTCAGCCAGCTTTGTCAGGCGGTGGCGCAAGTGTCTGGAGTGCGGTCTGTGCAGCCCCGTGGTGTTGCGGTGCTCGGGTAACGCAGGGCACGCGTCTATGCGCCCCGTGGTGCTGCGGTGCTCGGGTAATGTGTTAACTGACAGAGAATGATCCCTGACACAATCCACCTCTTTCTAGCTTGAGTTATTTCTGACTCTTAAAATAGACAGAGGAGGCCAAAAGGAAAGGTGTGAATAATAGTAAAATGTTAACTTGCAGTGTGTCCTGCACCCTTAGGCTAAAAATAGCATCTCAGAGTCCAGCTCCCATATTCTCATTTCCCCTATGTGATTCCTTAAGTGGGCAGAAGTGTGTCTCATTATATAACCCTGTTATAGTGGGAAGAGCAGCTATATTTAAATACGTGTGGAGAATCCATTGTCAACTACAGATACATATTTAATTACTATAAGGGAGAAAAAACCCAGAAATTTAAATATGATGTGGAGGTTGATTTTATTCAAATAACTCAGCCTAAAGAGAACTGAGCAGTGTTGTTTAAATGATTGCCTCTTAGGAGACAGTGTGTTGTGCCTCTGTAGCCCTGCTTTGTTTAAATAAAGAGGCTTTTGGCAGTGGATGGAAAGACAAACGAGAGGAGAAAATCATTTAAACTTAACCACTTGGAAACACTCTAGCTTGGAACCTTCTATTGTTTTCTTTGGGTATGGTAGAGTACGCTCTTTTGGCTGAGCTGTGTCTCCCCTTCTAACATCCTGGCCGAGAACTTTATTGTTGCAGAGGCTCAGAGCCTCCCAGTGACAGAGAAGGGGCTCCGGCTCAGATGGATGGGCTCCAGATGTGTGCTCTGTGCTCACGCGGGGTCCAGGCGCGCAATAAACAGTGAAAAAATTAACACAGACATCCATTCCTTCCTGCATTCATTCAGCTGCTAACTAGGTCGTTGCTGGTGTTCGGGCGCTCAGTCGTGTCTGACTCCTGCGACCGCATGGACGGCAGCGCGCCAGGCCTCCCTGTCCTTCAGCCGCTCCCGGGGCTGGCTCAGACGCGTGTCCGTCGAGTCGATGGTGCCACGCAGCCATCTCATCCTCTGTCCCCTTCTCCTCCTGCCCACGTCGTTCCCAGCGCCAGGTCCTTTCCAGCGAGTCAGCTCTTCGGTCAGGTGGCCGAGGTGCTGGAGCTTCAGGTGCTACCAGCTCTGATCATTTTCTCCGCATAGAACCTTCTGACCCCAAATATTCGTGGGCTTTCCGGCATCAACCGGTTTCCGGCTCTCTGGACACCAGCTCAGTGTTCCGTGATTCAGTTTAATCCTGACACTGCGTGTGTGTGCTGACCCTTCGTGACCCCGGGGACTGTCGCCCGCCAGGCTCCTCTGTCCATGGGATTCTAGTAAGGATACTGGAGTGGGTTGCCTGCCCTCCTCCAGGGGATTTTCCAGACCCAGGGATCGAACCTGCCTCTCTTACTTTATGAGCTGATGGTGATGATGCTGGTGATACTGACGAAAATGCCTCCCAGTTATTAAACCCTTACATGTCACCGCGTCCCATGCTGAATACTGCACACACGGCAGCTCCTAGTCATCTTACTGGCCCTCTGTGAGAGGCCCTCTGTGAGAGGTGCTCTGCGATAGGCGCTCTGTGATAGGTGCTCTGTGATAGGCGCTCTGTGATAGGCGCTCTGTGATAGGCGCTCTGTGATAGGCGCTCTGTGATAGGCGCTCTGTGATAGGCGCTCTGTGATAGGCGCTCTGTGATAGGCGCTCTGTGATAGGCGCTCTGTGATAGGCGCTCTGTGATAGGCGCTCTGTGATAGGCGCTCTGTGATAGGCGCTCTGTGATAGGCGCTCTGTGATAGGCGCTCTGTGATAGGCGCTCTGTGATAGGCGCTCTGTGATAGGCGCTCTGTGATAGGCGCTCTGTGATAGGCGCTCTGTGATAGGCGCTCTGTGATAGGCGCTCTGTGATAGGCGCTCTGTGATAGGCGCTCTGTGATAGGCGCTCTGTGATAGGCGCTCTGTGATAGGCGCTCTGTGATAGGCGCTCTGTGATAGGCGCTCTGTGATAGGCGCTCTGTGATAGGCGCTCTGTGATAGGCGCTCTGTGATAGGCGCTCTGTGATAGGCGCTCTGTGATAGGCGCTCTGTGATAGGCGCTCTGTGATAGGCGCTCTGTGATAGGCGCTCTGTGATAGGCGCTCTGTGATAGGCGCTCTGTGATAGGCGCTCTGTGATAGGCGCTCTGTGATAGGCGCTCTGTGATAGGCGCTCGTGATAGGCGCTCTGTGATAGGCGCTCTGTGATAGGCGCTCTGTGATAGGCGCTCTGTGATAGGCGCTCTGTGATAGGCGCTCTGTGATAGGTGCTCTGTGATAGGCGCTCTGTGACAGGTGCTCTGTGATAGGCGCTCTGTGATAGGCGCTCTGTGATAGGCCCTCTGTGATAGGCGCTCTGTGACAGGTGCTCTGTGATAGGCGCTCTGTGATAGGCCCTCTGTGATAGGCGCTCTGTGATAGGCGCTCTGTGATAGGCGCTACTGTAGTCTCGCTTTTTCATTTCGTATTTGTATCTGTTTATTTACTGGATTGCCTTGGGTCTTGGTTGTGGCATGCCGGACCTTTGGTTGCAGCATGTGGGATCTCATTCCCTGACCGGGGATTGAACCTGGGCTCCCTGCATTTAGAGCAGAAGTCTTAGCCACTGGACCAGCAGAGAAGTGAGAAGGTTAAAGTTTAATGGGCGTAATGACCGTGTCCAGGCCCATCCAGGACTCCAGTGTAGCTGTGACTGACTTCCACCGTGTGTTGTCTCATTTAATGGTTTTCACTGTGCTGTAGTGCTTTGATTGAATTGCATTTTGTTTTTGCATCAAGAGGTCAGATGTTATGAAGATTAAAGAGACGTAATACATGTTTAGTGTTGGGCATACATCCCGTATCAAATGCTGCATAAGTACTGGGCATTTAAATAATATTGGATCTATTTCTTTTACTTATAAACTATTTAATATAATCTTTATTCCTTCCATTTCTATTATTGCCTTTAACATTTCATACCATCCTGAAATGATTAAATCATTTATTCTCGATCTCTAGAGATCCAGAAGTTACGAGTGCCCATATAATTGAAGATGAGAGAATGACAAGACCTCTAATGTCCACAGAAGGTCAGAAAGCCTTGATTTAGGTCAGAGTTTCAAGTTTGAAAATGATGTACTCATTTTTTCAAACAACTAGCTTATGTTTTAAGCAAATACCATTAGATTTGTAACACCATCCTCTTGTGATTTAGTGGGAGAAATGGGTTGCTTAAACATGATGCTTTGCTCCTTCCTTTCAAAGTGAGTGATGCATTCAGGAGCGTTATTTGTGAATCTGTCCCTATACTGTGAGATAACCAATTTGTCTGACTTTTATCTTGGAATTAATAGTTGTTTTGGCTTCAAAGAAATGTGATGCATTAGACATTGAAGATTATCTGTGGCAAATCTTCCTTGTAGCCTTTTAGTAACACTCCATTTCAAACTCTCAGGAGAGAATCCTGTCGGTGTAGCATTTTGGTTTTTGAAAATCACGTGTACTCTCCATGCTGTGGAGCAGATAAGTGCCTGTGGAAGCTCTTTGACCTCCAGCCTTTGCCAGCTCTCAGACCCGTGTTGCTCGTGTTTTGGGGTCCTCCCTCCTCCAGCTGATGGGGCCAATGCATCTCAGTGGAGCTCCTAGTTCAGCCCCATCCTCCCAGTTGCGTATGCGATCACCCTTCGGTGGTCCTTTCTCTCTCTCTCCCATTTTGTTTGGCAGCCCCTTAGCAAATTCCATGGCCTCTAGGTTCAAAATACATCTAGGATTTAGTTCTTAGTAAAACTCAACATTCAAAAAACAAATTGTGGCATCCTGTCGCATCGCTTAATGGAAAATAGATGGGGGAAAAGTGGAACAGTGACAGATTTTATATTCTTGGGCTCTGGAATCACTGTAGATGGTGAGTGCAGCCATGAAATTAACAGACACTTGCTCCTTGGAAGGAAAGCTGTGACCACCCTAGACAGCATATTCAAAAGCAGAGACATTACTTCACTGACAAAGGTCCATAGAGTTAAAGCTTTGGTTTTTCCAGTAGTCACGTACAGATGTGAGAGTTGGACCATAAAGAAGCCTGAGAGCTGAAGAATTGATGCTTTCGAACTGTGGTGCTGGAGAAGACTCTTAAGAGTCCCTTCAATCCTAAAGGAAATCAATCCTGAATATTCATTGAAAGGACTGATGCTAAAGCTGAAGCTCTAGTACTTTGGCCACCTGATGTGAAGAACTGACTCCTGGAAAAGACCCTGAGGTCAGTAGGAGGAGGGGGTGATAGAGGATGAGATGGATGACATCATTGACCCAATGAACATGAGCTTGAGCAAACTCTGGGAGATCGTGAAGGACACAGAAGCCTGGTGTGCTGCAGTCCATGGGGTCAGTTGCAAAGAGTCGGACAGGACTGAGTAACTGAACAAGAACACTGCTGTAGGGCATTTGCACTCATCATCTGCGTGGGAAGTTTCCTTGGGATGCCACCGTGCTCCCTCACATCTGCTGGCCCTTCCTTTGGTTGAATGACTCCTGTCAGAGGGACCTTCTATGAGCAGCCTCTGGCGGACTCCGTGTCTTCTCCCGTTGGCCCAGCTCTTCGCTTTCTGGCCTCACGTCGCCTGTGAGCGGCGGGGGTGCTCAGTTTTCTGACGCAGCCTCTGACACCAAGTGTGCCCAGAAACGCGGGTCAGTTCTGCCACTGCCTGCTGGAGTTAGCACAGACTCCAGGGGTGAAAACCGCGCTCCCAGGAGATGTCCTGCTGGAGCTGCCAGCCGCAGCGAGGCTGACCATAGCTGCGCTGTTCTTTCAGCTTTCTCTTCAGGTTCAGTGATTGGCCTGAACAGCTCACAGAACTCAGGAGAACACTTCACTTGCGTTTCCCTGATGATTATAAAGGATTCAACTCCAGAACAGCCTGAGGGAAGAGATGCCTGGGGCAGAGGTTGGGAGGGGGCTGTGTGGGACTTCTGTCCCCTCTCTAGACCTGCCACCCTGCCAGCACCTCGATGACCTCTCAGTCCTTCAGTTCTTGAACCCTGCCCTTTGGGAGTTTCTAGGGAGGATTCATTGTGTAGGCCTGATTGACCAATTCATTGGCCATCGGTGTTTGGACTCCGTGTCCAGCCCTGTGCCCTTCCCCAGAGGTGAGGGCTGGGTGTGACTGCTTCCTTTGGCTCATTGAGAGGCACCTCATTAGCATACATTTAGGATGAAAGGAGTTGTGAGCAATAAAAGATGCGTCTAAATTCCTCTCTTTCCCATACTCAGGAAATTCCAGAGGTTTTAGGAGCTGTGCCAGGAACGGGAGACAAAAGCAAAATACACATTTCTTATTAAACCACACCTGCCAGCCTGCTTCATACTCTGCTTAGGTGTTGATTGCCTGCCTGCACCAGCTAGCATTAAACTCCACTGAATCATGTGCTTTAGAACTGTGGTGCCCAAGAAGACTCTTGAGAGGCCCCTTGGACTCAGAGAAGATCCATCCAGTTGATCCTAAAGGAAATCAGTCCGAATATTCACTGGAAGGACTGATGCTGAAGCTGAAGCTCCAATACTTTGGCCACCTGATGCGAGGAGCTGACTGATTGGAACAGAGCCTGATGCTGGGAAAGATTCAAGGTGGGAGGAGAAGGGGACGACAGAGGATGAGATGGTTGGATGGCATCACTGACTCAATGGACATGAGTTTGAGCAAGCTCCAGGAGACAGTGAAGGGCAGGGGAACCTGGCGAGCTGCAGCCCATGGGGTTGCAAAGAGTTGGACACGACTGTTGTCGCTGAGCAGCAGCAGCAGCAGCAGCATGTGGCTTTTGTCAGTTCTGTTACCACTCTTATTTAGCACCCGGAACAGTGCCTGGGGCACCGTAGACGATCAATATTTATTGAATGAGTTGCTTAATTGATTTAAATCAGATATTTGATTAACAGAGTGATGGAGGCAAAGATGAGTTTATATATCTTCCATGAGACTCAGAACCCAGAAACAGGGAGAGAGAAGAAAGTGATTTTCTAAAGAGCTGTCTGCTTTGACTCTGAGTCCTTCCTGGTACTGTGTTTTCTTTCTTTCCCTTGGAAAGTTTTTGAGCTTCTCCTGACTTCTGAAAATAAACCCCCCATTACAAAGCAAGGTTCAAATGGGTTTCCTGTTTGTTGAAAGCCAGAGTATCTTGGCTCATGCACCTCTTTGTAGAAGAGCGAACGCAGCGGGCCTGGTGCATGATAGGTGCTCAATAAATGTTTTCTGAAGCATGATGATTTCCTGAAGACGAGAGGCTTGCATTCCTATTGGCTCAAGGGAGAGAGTGCCCGCAGTGTGCTTGCTAGCTGGCGTGGGGCAGAACTGGGAAGCTCGTTTAGACACTCTGAAAGGAGACAGTGGGCATGGCCTCTTTGAGGGCATTTCACTTCACACGCTAGTACAGATGTTACAGGGTTAATTGAACACGTGTCTCTAAGGTCAGCGTCAGAGTCCAGACTTGTTCCGGCTGCAGAACTGAAGCTCTGAGATTCAGACCTGCAAACTGGCGCAGGTGCTGGACTCGCGGCTGTGAAGCACGCTCAGCCATGGTCCACCCCTCTTACCTCTCCTTTCACCCACCTCCCCACACCTTCCGAGTCTAACCCAGCTTGAGTCCCCTTCCCTTTGGAGGTGTGGCGGCTGAGGGAGGAAAGAGCTGTGCTGGGAGAGGCGAGGAGCGCCCGCGGAGGGGCGTCTTGGGTTGGAGAGTGGGTGGCACCGATGCTCCAGCTGGGAGGCGTGAGGCTGAAGACACGGCTGGGCTGCAGTCAAGACGCAGCTTGGAGTTCTGTGACGTCATCCCTTTGTCCTCGCGGTTCAGTCTGGCTCCTTTGCTGACGTGGGCGATGATGTGCTGGGTCCTCCGAGGTGCAGTGAAGATTCACAGGACTTGCCCTGGGGAACCCCAGCAGCTCCCAGAAACCCCAGTCTCCACCCTTCTGGTCACATCATCTCACTGAGTGATCTGATTTCAGTCATAGCTGTTATGGTAACTCAGGTGACTGAGTGCTGAAGAATCTGCCTGCCAGTTCGGGGCATGTGGGTTCCATCCTGGGGTCAGGAAGATCCCCTGGAGGAGGAAATGGCAGCCCACCCCAGTGTCCTTGCCTGAGAGCCTCATGGATAGCGGAGCCTGGCGGGCTACAGTCTGCGGGGTCACCCCACTCCAGTGTGCTTGCCTGAGAACCCCATGGATAGCGGAGCCTGGTGGGCTACAGTCTACGGGGTCACCAAAGAGTCGGACACGACTTGGCACCTCAACAGCAGCAGTTATGGGGACTAGCATGACATGGATCATTGGTGGCCGTCCCGACCTACCTTCCCCCTGCAGCTGTGCCGGTTGTCTTTTGTCCATTTCTCAGCACAGGGGACACTAAGACGTGGGGGAGATAGGGAAATCATTTGCCCAAGATCACACCGTGGAAGAGGGGCAGGTTTCCAACGGTGACTCCTAAAGTGAATTTACACAACACTTGTCATTTCTCCGCATTTGGATTCTTCGTCTCCCTTATCTTCTGTAATAACTGATTTTCATTAAGATAGTTAGCATACTCTTGAGCTGGTAGCTAAGATTTATCTATATCAGATTCAAGACTAGACCTTCAAAAGAGAATGAAAAAGACTGGATTTTTGTTGCTCTGTAGCTTTTAATCTGTGGCTGCCTGGTTGCAGTCAGTCTTCAGCCAGAGGACAGCCCTCTGGAGAAGAACGTGAGTGAAGGTGGTCCTTGGTGGGTGATGGTCGCTGGGGGAAGAGCAAAGTCCTTACTCTGCTTGCATGTTCAGTAATGCGGTGGCGTTGGTCTGAAAACCCAGGTTATCCATAGCAGTCCGATCCTGACTGTCCCTGCCCTGAAAGGAAGCATGTTCCCCGAGGGTGGGAGGCCAGCTCAGCAGGAGAAGGTGGACTCCTGCTCTCCTGGCTGGTCAGAAGCCTTTCTGTCATTCTGTTCACTGCACTGCAGAGACCAGTGGAACTGGGGGCTTCTTGGGGGACACGGTGGTAAAGGATCCAGGAGACTCAAAAGACGTGGGTTCCACCCCTGGGTCAGGAAGATCCCCTGGAGAAGGACATGGCAACCCACTCCAGTGTTCTTGCCTGGAAAATTCTGTGGACAGAGGAGCCGGGTGGGCTACAGTCCATGGGGTCACAAAGAGTCAGACACGACTCAGAGATAAACCGTAAGAAAGAAAACGATGATAATTTAGGCAGGCCTTTCATCTTTGCTGAAATCATAGAGGGGTGTGGTAGAAGCGGCACTCTGGTCTTCTGACGCTTCCCGTTTGGTGATTCGATCTGTTTCTGAAGTTTGCCTGCAGATATCGGGCAAATACTAAGAACCAAACAGCTCTTAGCTTTCAGTGTGCGCACGAGTGTGCGATTTTTCTCCCTGCCAGCGACCGGCAGCATGGTGTCCTTTCAGCTCTGACCACTCTCCCTCCCTAAGTTCTGCTTTTTAAATTTGGCTGCTTCTCCCAGTCCAAGCTCACGCTTCTCTGATCTCTGGCTGAGGAGCCTGTGTCAAAACAAACCCCAAATTATTTTTTTAACCGTTTCCCACATTCCTCTCTTTTTAGCTTTGATGAGGTCAGATTTCAGAATCGCCAACCTGACAGTTTTCTCCTTCTCCCATTGATTCGTTCAGATAAAGACAGACTGTTTAAAGAGCACTTCTCGTCTGAGTGGTGTCCTTTCTGTGCATTGCGAACGGCGAGGCCGAAGCCGGGACACCGGCTGTCTGGCGCCAGGGTTCCTGGAGTTCTGAGTGGTGAATATTCAGGAAAGAGATGAATTTGTTCCCTTTGATCCAGAGCTGGTTGCCGGGGTGGCAGGGGGGCGGCGGCCAAAGGCTGGAAAGGGAAAGAAAACGTAGAGACCAACTACTCGGATATTAGGAATGTTAGAAATAATGCTTTTCTCTGGAAGATCGGAACTCTCTTGCTGCAAACTTGTGGTTTGATTATAAATCAAGTGAGAATCTGGCACAAAGTACATTTGGTTAAACACACACACACAACTGGAAGCACAAAAAAAAAGATGTCCAATTGCTGGATGCTTCCCGAGCCACGTAATTAAATCACAACTATGCTTTTCAGAAATACCTGGAGCCAGTCCATCTTCCAATAATAGAATCTTTTCCAGCACACGGCTGTGTCTGCACTCCCAGAAAAAACCGTGGGGCTGCCTGTTATCAGAAAGCAGCCTTTTTTCCCTCTTGCTTTCAGAACACCACTGTGAAAGGTGAGTGCAATTTCTTACTCAGAGGTGGAAATGTTTTAAAAATCAATTACTTAACCGCAAACAGGTACTGTCTCTGAAATAATGAGATTTGTTTATCAGAGACAGTGTCTGTTAAGGTGCATTTTGCCTGGTCTTGTCTCTTGCAGAGAAGTGGTTCAGAATAGTTGTGGTTTCTGTGTACTTCTGATAAGGATGCTGAAATAATTGCACTTTCAGCAGAAAGAGCAATCTTGAAAATTTCCCTGGTTAATTTTTCTCTCAAAAATAGAAAGCTTGAGCAACTTGCCTGAAACGTGGATTTGGTCTCTGAATGATACCTGAGATGTGTTTTACTTAAACAGTTGCAACTCTAACTCCAATGGGAGAATTTGGGCTCTGTGGTTCAGAATCTGCCTTCTCTCTGAGAATTGGCTTTAAAAGTTTTTTATTTTATTTTGTTGATCTACTGGCAATATAGGAGACATGGATTTGATCCTTGAGTTGGGACGATCCCCTGCAGATGGAAATGGCAGCCCACTCCAGTATTCTTGCCTGGGAAATCCAATGGACAGAGGAGAGAGGCAGGCTACAGTCCGCGGGGTCACAAAGAGTCAGACATGACTTAGTGACTGACACATTCTCCGACAGTTAATGGCTATTTTGGAGTTTGAGTAATGAAGAGCCATTTTAAGTGTGTATTCCTATGCTCAGGATTTTATGAAGCTTCTTTAAACTTGCAGTCCCCTGGTTGCTCCCGAGACGAACACCCTGAGCCTCCATCCTCTTATAGGACCATGTGTCATCGTGACATCCACGGTGGGAATCAGATCCAAGGGCAGGCCTCTCACGTTGCTGTTATTAGATGGTACGCTCTCCAGTGCTCACTGTGGGGGATGCCAACCCCCAAAGGCCTTTTGTTAGTTTCCCAGAATTTAAGCTGGGAAGCAGAATTGCTTGTCTAAGAGCAAAATAAAACTGAATGCCTTGGGAAGGCTGCACTGCGTAGAAATAGATTTTTTTCTTTTCAGAAACAGCATTTGAAAAAAAGAATTTAACAAAGTGGTTAACAGATGTAGAAGAACAACTTGAAACTTCAACACTGGAAAGCTACACATTCATTCAAAAGGAAGATGAGGGCCGTGCGTACTGAAGTGGAGAGATGGCTTTGATTTGTTTTGCAGTGGAAAGCTAAAGGAGTACGTTATGGAATATAACACTTGGTTATGATCCTCTTTATTAAAGCATGCATGCGTGCTCGGTAGCTTCAGGCGTGTCCAACTCTCTGCAACGCTATGGACTGTAGTCTGCCAGCCTCCTCCATCCATGGGATTCTCCAGGCAAGAATACTGAGTGGCTTGCCATGCCCTCCTCCAGGGGATCTTCCTGATTCAGGGATTGAACCCACTGGATTGAACCCAGACAATTGAACCCATTGTCTCCTGTGTCTTCTGCCTTGCAGGCGGATTCTTTACCACTGAGCCATCGGGGAAGCCCCTTATTAAAACATATTCATACATAAATAGAAGGGTAGGCTGATGCTACTTTTTGAATTAGGTTTGTCTGCCTGTACCTGAAAACTCACAATCATAGTAACTTACTAAGTAGAAATTTAGTTTTCTTCCATAGAAAATAATTCAAAGTTAATATAATAGTTCCAAGGTCATCAGAAAAGCAGGTTTCATCTGTGTCTGCTCTGCCATCGTACTAGGGGCTTCCAACCAAAAGGTTACCTCGTGGCCCCAAATGGCTGCTGGAGCTCCATGCATCATACCTCTTACACAGAAGTAGGAAAGGCCACAAATGCAGAACAGTTCCGACAGAACTCGAAACTTCTTGTACATCCTTGGTCAGTATTTAGCCACCTGGCTTTACCTAGAAACCTAAAAAATATAGTCCCTCGGGTGGAACATCGCCTGGGATTTTGCTGCTGTTTAATAAGCAGAGAATGGTGATAGGGCGGCCACTTCTAGAATGTCCGAATGGCGGCCCCCTGTGCTTCCGCAGCATCGATCGCGCAAGCGCATGCTGTGAACTTGAACCGTGAAAAATTAGGGCAGGCATGTTTTTAAGTGGGCTCCCCGGCGGCTCGGTGTAAAGCCTCTGCCTGCAGTGCGAGAGATGCCGGTTCAGTCCCTGGGTCGGGAAGACCCCCTGAGAAGGAAACAGCAACCCACTCTCGTATTCTTGCCTGGGAAAGCCCATGGACAGAGGAGCCTGGAAGGCTACAGTACATGAGGTTGCAAAGAGTTAGACATGACTCAGCAACTGAACAGCAACAACAAATATTGTAAATAGAGGGCGATAAAAATGTGAGGAAACGCACGGTCAGCAGCGTGAGGGAAATGACAGTTCTCTGGCCCGTGGGACGCGCCTTTCAGAGTCAGAGCATCCTGGCGTGTTGCACAGATCGCTCGTCATGACCCAGTGCTGGACTCCTAACAGTGTCAGATGAAAACATTCAGATTTCAACTCAGTGTAGATTCCTTCATTTTTTTAATCTGTACCAAGCCATTCACAAAGGTAAAACTCTAATGAAAAGTACTGATTCATAGCTGCCACTCAGCTTCCTAAAAACTACTCGAGCATTTGCATGTTCAAGGCTGGAGCCATAGTTACACAGTTGACCTTTGAGCAATGCAGGTTTGAAATGAAGATCCACTTACCTGCAGATGCTTTCTGCAGTGAATACACAGTATCGCACTGTAACACGGGCCACAGCTGCTTGGATCCACAGATGCAGAACCCAGGCGTGCAGGGCTTGCTGCAGAAGTACACTCAGGTTTCTGACTGCCAGGAGGCTCGATTCCTCTAACCCCAGAGTTGCTCAAGGTTCAACTGTAACAAAAACACTAACAGAGATTAAATGCTTCAGTGAGGGAAGATGTCTAATGGACAAGAGTGTGGATTCTTGCTCTTTACTTCTGCTTCAAATATCTTAAAGCTCAATTTCTCACCTCTAAAATGGTAATAATAAGAGTTTCTCTTTATATCATGGGGCAGTCATAAGAATTTAAGAAGATAAGCCCGATCAGGTGACTGGCCATTAGTAAATGCTCAAGGTCAGAGTGATGACATTTTTGTTGCTGGCGTGCTGTGTCAGGCGTACTAGAGTTATTTTGAATTTTACCCCAAGTCCCACACGTCTCTAAAGGTGTACTTATTTTTTAAAATAGCACTTTATGGAGACACAGTTCACACACCATGAAATTCAAGCTTGTGAAAGGGTACAGTCCATGGTTTTGGGCACATGCACAAGGCTTATAATCATCACCACAGTCCAAGTGCAGAGCATTTCCATCACTCCATAAATAAATCTCCTGCCCACTGGCAGTCGCTCCCAGTTGCCCCTTCCACTCCGTCCCTGGAAACCAGTAATCTGCTCTGTTTCTGTGGGTTTGCCTCTCGGACATTTCATGCAAATGAAACTAATGCAATATGTGATCTCCTGTGTCTGGCTTCACTCACTTAGTAAAATGTTTTCAAGCTTCATCCATGTTGTGACAGATATCATAACTTCTTTCTTTGTCTTGGTTGAATAATATTCTGTTGTATAGATATACACATTTTTTCCCCCTTTAGTTGATGGGCATTTGATGGTTTCTACCATTTGACTATTGTGAATAATCTTGCTGTGACCGTTTACGTGCCAGTGTCTGTGTGGACATACGTGCTCATCTCTTCTAGGTATTCACTTGGCTTTTTCACTTAGCAGTCACTTTTGGAGAAGACAGTCATTTCAGCGGATGTATAGTTGTCTCAGTCTTATTAACAACTGACATTCATCTTTTACTCTCAGTTCAGTTCAGTCGCTCAGTCGTGTCGGACCCTTTGCGACCCCAGGAATCCCAGCACGCCAGGCCTCCCTGTCCATCACCATCTCCTGGAGTTCACTCAAACCCACATCCATCGAGTCAGTGATGCTATCCAGCCATCTCATCCTCTGTCATCCCCTTCTCCTCCTGCCCTCAATCCCTCCCAGCATCAGGGTCTTTTCCAATGAGTCAACTCTTTGCATGAGGTGGCCAAAGTCCTGGAGCTTCAGCTTCAGCATCATTCCTTCCAAAGAAATCCCAGGGCTGATCTCCTTCAGAATGGACTGGTTGGATCTCCTTGCAGTCCAAGGGACTCTACCAACTCCCTAATGGTATTCTAGCTGTTTCAAATCTTTGGCTTGCTTTTATAAACAGTGCCACGATGATACCCTTACACAGCCATCATTTCACAGCTGGAAGCGTTTAAGGATAAAGTGCGCCTTTGCAAGTGGAATTGCTGGTCACAGGATGTGTGCAGTTTGGGGAAAGATCTTGCGAAATCGCCCTCTGGGGAGAGTGTCCAAACTGGACTCCCATCTGTTATGAAGACCCTGGGGAACCATTTATCTCTGGACCGAGTGTAAAGAATTGTTCTGACTTGACTCAGCAATTGTTTTGTTTCTGTCTTACAGAGAACGTGACTCATAATTCATCAGGTGTCTAATTTATTACTTGCTTAGAGGCAACTTTGTGGTCCAGCATTATTAGTATATGAAATTTTATCGTGGGTTTTTATGTTAGTGTCTTTATTTTTGCTCATCTCGTAGGATTGGAAAAGCATTACATTGAATCTTAAAATTCTTATTCGGATGAGTCTTGAACCAGCGTTGATTCTAGTTGTAGGATCTCAGAGCTCCAAAAGACTGAAACTGTAATAGAACCTGGCTTATATATAAAGGCAGGGAAGCTGTTAGATTTTGGCTGAGTCTGAGTGGAATCTATTATAGTTAGGACACCTAAGGAAAAGTTGATATTATAGGGAGAGACGTCACCAGCTTTGCCTCATTTCATAACTAATCGGAGTGAGAACGCTGTTCCAGGGTCTTGTAATGTTCAGCAGCTTTCTATGCAGCTTCGTGTTGGCCTTGGGTACAAGTGGGATGAAAGTTGAACCTCTTGCTGCCGCATGTTACTATTGGAGGTGAAGTCTTGGGGGAGCTGGTTTCCAGTTAATTTCTAGTGGAAAAGCTCCCCTTTCCTCATATCCTTTGTAAAAGCAAAAGCATTTCCAGTAAGACTTAGAAGAGACAAGTTTATAGGAAAGCAAGATATGAACGCTGTTGGCTCTACTGTCTTACTTATTCTTTATTTTACTTTATGAAGTATAACTGATTTATAATATTGTGCTAGTTTCAGATGTTCAGCATCACAATTTGAGTTTTTGACAGATCATATTCCATTTTGCTGTGCTGAGTCACATCCAACTTCAGTCCTGTCGGACTCTTTCTGACCCTGTGGACCGTACCCCCAGGCTCCTGTGTCCACGGGATTCTCCAGGCAGGAATACTGGAGTGGGTGCCATGCCCTCCTCCAAGGGATCTTCCCCACCCAGGGGTCGAACCTGCATTTCTTAAGTTTGCTGCACTGGCAGGCGGGTTCTTCACCACTAGCGCCAACTGGGAAGGCCTATATTCCATTATAGGTTATTATAAGATAATGGGTAGAATTCGATTGTATTTATTCTTGAAGTTAGACATAGATTCATTTCTTTATTTCATTTAGGAACTATTTTGATGTGTGTTCACCACGATCCAATAATTAGAGCAGCAAGCACTGCCCTCTCAGAACTTACAGTCTAGAAAGAGAGAAAAATTAAACAGTTACCATGCAGTATAGTTTGTTTATGATGGTGGAAGGTCAAAATGCTCTGGGTGTGTTGCATAAGAGAGGCCTCTGGCTACTGTTTATTGAGTTCCTATAATACAGCCAGCACTGTCCTAGAGCTGAAAATAAAGCAATGAAGAATATAGACAAAGTCTCTACTCAGAGTGTCTGTCGTTGCTTAAAGGTTTATTATGTGCCAGCCATTGTTCCAAGGTGCTCTGAATGCAGGAGCTCAGTGGATCCTCTGGGATGAGTCCTGTGACAATTAGGTATCCCATGAAGAAACAGAGGGTTAACAGCTTGCCCAGAGTCACACAACCTGTACATCAGCCTTTGAGCCCAGGTAGGCGGGCTTTTATCTTCGTGTGCTTTGCTGTGACTTGGCTGCACTGTCTCAGGTGCGGTGCGGGGGTGCTCCTCGGGGCGTCTGCCTCTGCCCCGCGGGGCGTCTGCCTCTGCCCCGCGGGGCGTGGGCTCGGGAGCGCAGGGCGTGGGCTCCGGAGCACAGGGTGTGGGCTCGGGAGTGTGGGGCGTGGGCTCGGGCTCAGTAGCTGCAGTGTGCAGGCTTAGTCGCCCCACAGCATGTAGGATCCTCGTTCCCAGACCAGGAATCGAACCCACGTCCCTGGCATTGCAAGGCGGACTCATAACCACTGACCGCCAGGGAAGTCTCTTGAGGCTGTGCTCCCGACTTCTGCGGTATATGCTTCTTTGCATGGTCTGTATGTATATTGGTTTGATGCTGAGGATGACGGGAAGTGACGATTTTCTGGAGGAATTAACGTGACACATGGAAGCTAAGGATGGGTGTTGGAGGGTGTGAAGTGGAAGGGTTGACACACATAGAGGCTTTCCCCTGAGGTGCCGGGAGGAAGGTGGAGATGGTTCTGGCAAAGAAAGGAGCCCGTTAGTGGAGAAGACTGTAGGGTATGTGTCCAGCCTGGGTGCCCACTTAACGAGTCTCCAGCAGACTTGAGGCTTCATGTGCAGGCACTGCCGCCGTTCACAGCCTCTGCGCGTTTCTTTTCCTCCTGATTGAGCTTCACCGTGCCACTTTTTCGCAGGTTTTCCCTACCTTGATCGGCAGTGACTTTTCTAGCAAGGCTCACATTTGAGCAGGGTGCCAGGAGGCTCGGAGGCCTGCAATCTGAGTGGCAGCTCCTCTGGCTCTATCCAGCCCTCCTGGCCCAGCACTAATTACTGCCGCCTGACTTCAGAAATCCTTTGAAGTCTGAAACACGTCGTCCTGGGACTGCGGGCATGTCTCAGCTTGTCAGGATCTGTGTCTGCCTGACCCTAACATAGCACGTTAACAGAAATGTTTGGGCATCTTGACGTTTGGTTTTCAACATGACAACCCTTGGTTTCAAAGCACTTTATAATTCATCAAACAGACTTAACTTTGGTCAATGAGTCCTTCTAGATCTGGGATAAAGGCTTTAATTTTGAGAAGGCTGTTTGCCTGATGTCTTCTTTTTCTCACCTTCAACACTATGGACATTTTAGGGCCAGATAACTCCTTTCAGTGGGGGCCGGCCCTGGCACAGTAGGCTGTGGCATATCTGGCCTCTGCCCCCAGGCACTGCTCAGCAACTTCCCAGCTGTGCCAAGTGGATTTGTTTCCAGACGCCGTCACATGTGCCCTGGGGACGCACTTGCTGGAGCTGAGCACTCATCGACGGCTCTAAGCGTCACCTATAGGCCTCTGTCGTTCAGACGCAGGTTGACTTTTTAACCTGGATGGTACAGAGCAAAAGGCCATCTCATGACATTTTAATAATCTGATATTTAGACACTTTTCCCTAACAGTCTGTAATTAAATCAATACGGACAGCGCTCCCTTGGTGGCTCGTGGTAAAGAATCCGCCTGCCAGCGTAGGAGACCTGGGTTCAGACCCGGATCTGCTGCGTGACTTGAAGAAAGGAAGCTCTTGGGCCACAACTACTGAGCCTGTGCTTTGGAGTCCGGGAGCCCCGGCGACTGAGGCCGGCACGTCCTAGAGAGCAGTCCTCGCTCACGCAGCTGGAGAGAAACCCAAGCAGTGCTGACGACCCTGCACAGCCAAACGTAAATTAATTAACTAATTAAAAAAAACTCTTGAAGCAAACAACCCACCCACCCATCTCTCTGGTGCGGTCAGTATCACATCTCTTCACAACAAGGATAATCTCTGAAGATTTGCCTCTTTGTTGTAAATCGGCCCTGATGAGCTGAAACAGTTTCCTCTGTTTCCCCCCTTGGATTCCTGGCTGAGGCGTTTCACGTGACTCTTCTTCATCCTCTGCCCTTCTGGCAACATCTGTTCCAGGCGTGTGTGTTTTAAGAGTGCTTTCTCAGCCGTGGGATTCACTTCTTTTCCTTCCTTGGAGGGTGGCGTTCTGATTTTCTGCACTGAGCCCTCTCCTGGAACGGCTGCTACTCAGTACTGTGTCCTGTTGTGGGGGAGTTTGGAGAGCCAGCCACACTGAAATGTTTCCTTCTGAAATCATGACAGTGGCTCAACTTCAGAAGTAGCATTTCTGACGAAAACTCCCTAGTTGGGAATTAATTTTTTTTTTTTTTTGTCATGGCAAATGTCTCTCCAGCTTGGTTAGAGCCTGTTTCTAAATATAGGAAAATATTTTCTTTAGTCTCTAGGGAATTATAATCATCTTGAGGGTCTGTGGTTTTAGAACAAAAACCTGCTGATGTTTAAAAACATGATGTGCCCAGTGGCCCCCAGAACCTTTCTGCATGGTACAGATAACGGCATTTTGCAAGATGCAGTTTTTAAGGACAAATGTGGTTTTATAATTGTTTCTTTCAAAGCATGTCTGTCAGTATAATTTGAACGTGTGCTCTACATATTTTGAGTTTTTTTTTTTAATACTGTCTTGCATAAAGATGTTAAGGCTTTTTTTGGAAATGTCAGGTCCATTCTGAGGTACTTTGATATCTAAGGGCATCATATATGAAATTGTGGAAGGCTCATGAGTGCCGAGTATGGATTTTCCTATTTTTTTTTTTTAATTTGCTCATTCATTTATGTACTCAATTATTTAAAAAGAATGAGAGCCTATACTCTCTTAGGTCCTGAGAATTCAAAGTAAGACAAAATATGATTCTTTTTTGCTTTTTAGGGAGGAAGGTAAAACATAAACATACAGACAAATCAGTGAGCAAGGTGATTTCAAGCCCTGACGTTGCAAGGAGCGGGGGAGAGTGCTTTTGATTTCATGGGTGGGACGTGACATCACGGTGGATCGTGAGTATATCCACGGCCTCCATTACTTCCGGAACCTTTACCTTGAAATCTGAGTGTCTCCATCTGCCCTGACTCTGGGCTTGTGAGATGAACTCTCAGCAAACTTGCCAGAAGCAGAGGCTTGTAAAAGTGTTTTACGTGAAGGCTATAAAAATATTTACTTGCTCCTTCTGGGATAAGTGAATAGACACACTTTCCCCTATTTCCTTTGCTAAGTACATCTATAGACTTTATATATAAATCAAACTAAGAAGACTCTGAAAGGTGGAGAGAGGGCAGATTGGCTAGAGACCTCAGCTTTTTAAAAACCTTTGGCTGTGTCCAGGGCACGTGGGATCTTAGTACCCCAGCAGGGACTGACCCACGCCCCCAGCAGTGGAAGCACAGAATCTTAACCACTGGACCGCCAGGGAAATCCCCAGAGGTCTTGGCTTTCGAGGACCGACACAGTGGTCATTTCTGTAGGTTTTTGTTCTGCTCATATATTTGAAAGTTGTCGCTGGAGAAGCCAGCACATCAGAAATGCCAATGGTACAGAGAGAACCTCCCCTTTCCACACCCCCTACCCCCCGCAAAATTTTCTGATCCAAGGATGACCTGGAAGTGGCTCAGCTGAGCAACACAGAAAACTTTTAGAAAATATCTCTTCAGACATCAGCCAAGAATCACAGAATAGACTGGGCCCCCACCCACCTCCATGACAGCAAAGGCTGAGTAAGGAGTCTAGATGTCCATCCTTATGAGCTTCTGTGAGTAAAATATTTCCTTCTACCTTCTTAGGTGAAGCACCTGGGCACTGTGAATTGAACTGACACAAAGCATACAAATTTTATCTATATCTTCATATCTCTGGGGACTAAACAGAGAAAGAAGTGACAATCCAAAGAAGCGGGCTTGGGATTTTATTTTAGTTACTCCACTTCCTAAAAGTCCTTTATTTGTCCCAACTCAGATTTGTGTTCTGCCTGTTATTTTCCAGGCAGTGCCCAGATTCATAGTTTCTTTCTCTCCTTTCTGTCCCTTTTATTTTTCTCTCTCTCATGTCTCCCTCTCTCAAAGTATCAAAGAAAGAAAGAAAGAAAGAAGCTAGAAAGAAACCCAAATACAAGAGTTTGGCCATTTCTTTTTAAAACTATTTATTTATCTTTTTGTTGTTTGACTGCACTGGGTCTTGGGTGCGGCCCACTGGATCTTCGGGGCGGCGTGCAGGATCGTTCCTGAGGCACACGGACCCTCTAGTGCAGCAGGAAGGCTCCGGAGCCGCTGTGCACCGGCTTAGTTGCTCTGCGGCATGTGGGACCTTAGTTCCCTGACCAGAGATTGAACCCGTGTCCCCCGCGTTGCAAGGAGGATTCTCAGCCACTGAACCCCAGGAAAGCTCCTGGCCACTTCTCACCTTGCCTTGACTCTTGATAATACCTGTGCGCTGGAGGCCTCCCTTTGAGCCAAGCTGTTTAGAGCATTCCTTCTACTTTGAGTGTAACTGTAGGTCTGGAATCTATACACCGTTTTAACAGCGAGCTATGAGTTATGGAGAAGTGACTAGACAGAGGAGAGGGAGTTTGAGCAGCTCGGGTGGTAAATTGCGTGATGACTAGAGCATTTTTACTGCAGCAGAGGGAGTTCAGTACGGTTGGTTAAATAGATTCATCTTGGCGCCATCTCTTGTCTTCCTGGTTTAAGAGAGGGAAGCCCCTTTACACCTGTAAATGCCTGTCAGTTGAAAAGAAATCTTGGCCTTACTTTTAGGCAGAAAGGGGGAAGGCAGAGAGATTGCTCCTGTGTCTGCCGTTTCGCGGTTACCTTTGGCTCAGCTGGTCCGGTCAGAGAAGAATGCTTACTGTGACAGGGTGCTCTGTCCCCAGGTGGGTGTCCTGGAAGGCCCTGCAGGGAGCCCAGCCTCTCCTCGCTGGTCCTTCGTTAGCCACGCCCACTGCGTTGCCCTGGAGACCGTGGCGGCGTCCCTACCCCCTGCCCCGCAGTCACGAGGTCTTCGCCCCTCTCCGCACGGGGCTGGTGTCAGGGGTCAGGATCCTCACCGATGGTCAGTGGCAGTGAGACCACGCCACCGCCGCGCCGGCGGGATCACAGGGGACGGAGCTCCCGGCCCCGCGCCGCCGCAATGAAGGCCCCCCGCGTCGCCCTCTGCTCCCTCCGCGGAGACGCGCCCCAGCTGAGCCCGGGAATCTGCAGTCACCCCAGGCGAGCCCCAGAGCGCCCTGCCCTGCCCCTCAGCTGGGCAGGGGCCCTGCTTGAAGCAGCCAGGTGGGAGCCGCAGAGCAGCCGCGTGCACCGTCGGGCTCGCCAGGGGGGACACGGGCTTGTTCTCTTGCGCTTCTCAGCTCCGGGGTGATTGGTTATACAGCAGTCGCGAAGTGGCGGAGGAATTGCACGTGCGGCCTGGAGGATGAGAGGAGGCAGCCCCCTGAGCAGCAAGGGGAAGAGCCTTCCAGCACGTTCTCGCCTCCCTCGTGAGAGACGCGGACCTTGGAGGCTGGGGCTGCAGCGGTGGGCGGGGAGGCTGGCCCGCGGGCAGCGGGCAGCCTGTGGAGAGCCAAGCTGAGAAACGGGAACTCAGCGTTGGGGATTTTGGTGTGGTGCCCACTCACAGACTTTTGGAAGCCACGACGACATCATTTCTTTTTTTAACTTCGCCAAATACTTGTTAGGAACATCCCACCAAACCCCGGCGTCCCGCAGATGCAGGCTGCGGCTGTAATGAGCACGTGCTGGGCGTTGTGCTCGGGGCGGGGAGACTGAGTTATCTGTCTCTACACGCGAGGAAGCAAAAACCAAAACTTGCATGATGTTCACAGAGATGTGTATAAATGTTAACCGGTTCAATCCTCATATTAATTATATGTGCTTGGTATTATTATTGTTATTTATCCTCACTCCACACAAGAGAAAGTGACTGTCATTTCTTCAGTCCTTGGAACAGGGCCTGCAGCATAGTAGATGCTCAGGAAATGTTTGTGAAGCTAATGAATAAAGGGGCTTCCCCGGCGGCTCAGACAGTGAAGAATCTGCCTGTAGTGCAGGAGACCCAGGTTTAATCCCTGGTTTTGGAAGATCCCCCGGAGAAGGGAATGGCTACCCACTCCAGTATTCTTGCCTGCAGAATCCCATGGACAGAGGAGCCTGGTGGGCTAGAGTCCATGGGGTTGCAAAGAGTCGGGCACGACTGAGCGACTTTCACAGGCTTCACAGTGAGCAAACGTGTGTTCTCCTTGTTTGCAGGCAGATGCCTCCTGGCTGGATGGTGCGAGCTGCTGACCTCTATAAAGGGTCCCCCCAGGCAATAGAAGCCCTTTAAATGCACTAACTCATTCCATTCTGCCAATAAGTCTGTAGGGAAGATGGTGCTATCAGTTTATTTAGAAAGTACAATAAAATCTGGTATCTTAGGCTTACGTATACAATATATACATAGCTGACTAGTCCTCATGTTTAATAATAGAATGTTTATATATAAAACTTCGGTGTTTAACAGGCATGACAGACTCCATATATCCACCATCAGATTTTGTGTTCTCCCTGCAGTTCAGGTTCCCTCCCAGGCCTGCTTGCTTCGCTAACATAAACTCCATTCTTCTACTTGCTTGAGCTAAAAATTCCCTGGCTCTCCTTACTCACATCCTCACCTCCAGCCTCATCAGTGAGTCTTGTTGGTTCTGCTCTCAGAATGTATCCTGACATGGACCCCTTCTCATCTGCTTCCTCGCTTCCATCCCGGCTCAGGGCACCATGAGATTTATTGCAGCAGCAACCTCCTAGCTAGTTTCCTCGATTCTGCCTTCAAGTCCCTGCTGCGTACTAAACATAAACTGGATTATATGACTTTCATTCGGAAGCCTTCATCTCACTTCCCATTGCATGCAGAGAACAAGCCAGGGTCTTTGCAGTTAGACCCCTACAGCCTCCCCGCCTCCACTGGCTCTGGCTTCTCTGGAATTCGAGGGCCCATCGTGCCAGGGCATGCTTCTGTCTGAACGCGCGTCTCCTGCGTTGGCAGGCAGATCCTCTCCCCTGAGCCACCGCGGAAGCCCACGTAGCCTGCCGCTGCCTGCACTGCCAGACGCGCGCTCACAGATGCCCCTGTGTGTCTCTCGCAGTCATGTCGCGTCTGGAAGCCCGGTGACCGCGGCAGGCTCCTCCACTCTGCAGCCCCGTCCTTAGTACTGAACAGCGTCTGGCATGTGGTGGGCACGCAATAAGTGTTTGTGGATGAATTAATGCAGGAGTTCCCCAGCCTCCTTGCCACGGACCAGTATCTTCAGATCAGCCATAGCATTAGATTAGAAATAAAGTGCCCAATAAATGTAGTGTTCTTGAATCATCCCAAACCACTCCCCTCCATCCTGGCCCGTGGAAAAATTCTTTTCCACAAAATGGGTTCCTGGTGCCAAAAAAGGCTGGGGACTGCCGAATTCATGAATGACATCAGCTCCCCAATTTTTTGTTTGAATAGAATGCCCACCCAGTAGTCAAGATTCTCTAGCATTTCCTTAGAGTTGTTTGGCTTTTTTCTTTAAGGCTGCTTAAAAATAGAAGCTGAATGAGGAATGCCACTGTGTGCGGCTTCCAGGCAGGGCCCCTGTTGCTCACTTCTCTCCCCCTGCTTTGTTCAGGGACAGGAAGAACTGGGGAGAGGAGGGGCAGCAACATCACTTTCCCGTTTGGCTGTCCACTCTGCGCTAGTCGGCTTTGTCTGACAAGGGAAGGGTCCTCATGTGTGGCCAGAGTATTGATTCCATGAGAAGTTTTCCAAATAATCTCATATTGCTTATTTGATCACCACTAAAAATATATGTGTATGGTTCTAAGTAGAGACTACATAAATGCAGAAATCAACAAAATAAGGCAAAAAAGGTAGGGTGGGGCCAGCTTTTGCAGGTTCTAGAATCTCTCGTTAAGACTTGAGTTTGTACCCCAAAGGCAATAGGCAGCCTCAGAAATGTTAAGCCGTGGGTTGGTGTGTTCACATGAGGGTTTTAAGCATCACTCCAGAGGTACTGCAGCAGATGAACTGGAAAGTGAAGACAGGGGAACTCTGAAACTCAGGAGGTGGTGCTCAGATTAGGGCCATGGTCTCTCCCGGGGGAGGCGGGGAAGATACTCCAGGCTCAGCCAGAAGGTGAAACACACAGGACTCAGTGACTGATGGATGGTGTTAAAAACTAGTTTTCAAAACAGTTAACTGTTCGCATGACTCTCCTACAGATGTAGAAAGAGCACGTGCTGAAGATTCTAATTAGCTCGTTTAGTGAGAGAACAGCACAGAATACTATAGCTAGTTCTAAGGCGAAGCCAGCGAGCTCACACATTTATGTAAGCAGCATAGTGAAACGTGTGCTCCAGAGGAGGCTGAGTGGGCTCCATGACGGGGGCAGGGAAATAAGAGCCGCTACTGAAGGGGACAGAATTTGCATCTTCATGGAATAGAATCATCAGTGATCGACAGTTTAGAGTTGTAGACTGTTTCCCTCGGAATCGGACACAGATGATCCCGTCCCAGATGTGTGTGTCCGAAGGAATGCAGTTTTCCACGGAAACAGATACTTTCCCCCTGGTGTGTGTGTGTGGGGNGCTTACTTTATGGGAAGAGTTGGTAGGAAAGCCTTCTTATGAATCATGTGTTACAGGGAAACTGCTCTCTGGAGTCCATGTATGGTAAAAAGCAAAGGAGGAGAAATAAGTTGCTTTCAATTACTGGTGGAAGGATTTCATAATGTGCTAGGAGGACACTGATGAATCTCCAATGTGGAACTATGAGTGTGAACTGTACATTCAGGGTGAAAATAACATCAGTTATGGAATTCTTTAAGTTGCTTGACATGACATTTTCTACCTTATACTTTAAGCCTGTTTGTGTTCAAATATATCTTAAAGGCAATACTATATATAAATATAAATAGATAGATAGATAGATAGGTGGAGAAGCTCTATACAGGCAGCAAAAACAAGACTGGGAGTTGACTGTGGCTCAGATCATGAACTCTTATTGCCAAATTCAGACTTAAAGAAAGTGAGGAAAACCACTAGACCATTCAGGTATGACCTAAATCAATCCCTTATGATTACTCAGTGGAAGTGACAAATAGATTCAAGAGATTAGATCTGATAGAGTTCCTGAAGAACTATGGATGGAAGTTTGTGACGTTGTACAGGAGGCAGTGATCAAGACC
>SJXQ01007547.1:0-13422 GCA_006408695.1 Aepyceros melampus
GGTGTCATCTGCATATCTGAGGTTATTGATATTTCTCTTGGCAATCTTGATTCCAGCTTGTGTTTCTTCCAGCCCATCACTTCATGGGAAATAGATGGGGAAACAGTGTCATACTTTATTTTTGGGGGCTCCAAAATCACTGCAGATGGTGATTGTAGCCATAAAATTAAAAGACGCTTACTCCTTGAAGGAAAGTTATGACCAACCTAGATAGCATATTCAAAAACAGAGACATTACTTTGCCAACAAAGGTCCATCTAGTCAAAGCCATGGTTTTTCCAGTGTTCATGTATGGATGCGAGAGTTGGACTGTGAGGAAAGTTGAGTGCCGAAGAACTGATGCTTTTGAACTGTGGTGTTGGAGAAGACTCTTGAGAGTCCTTTGGACTGCAAGGAGATCCAACCAGTCCATTCTAAAGGAGATCATCCCTGGGTGTTCATTGGAAGGAATGATGCTAAAGCTGAAGCTCCAGTACTTTGGCCATCTGATGCGAAGAGTTGACTCGTTGGAAAAGACTCTGATTTTGGAAGGGATTGGGGGCAGGAGGAGAAGGGGACGACAGAGGATGAGATGGCTGGATGACATCACCGACTTGAAGGACGTGAGTTTGAGTGAACCCTGGGAGTTGGTGATGGACGGGGAAACGTGGTGTGCTGCAATTCATGGTGTCACAAAGAGTCAGACACGACTGAGCGACTGAACTGAACTGAACTGAAATAACAGGGAAGAAACACAGCCCAACCTATCAACAGAAAATTGGATTAAAGATTTACTTAGCATGGCCCCACCCATCAGAAGAAGACCCAGTCTCTCCCATCAGGAAGCTTCCAAAAGCCTCTTATCCTTCTCCATCAGAGAGCAGACAGACTGAAAACCACAATCACAGAAAGCTAACTAATCTGATCACATGGACCACAGCCTTGTCTAATTCAATGAAACTAGGAGCCATGCCATGTTAGGGCCACCCAAGACGCATGAGTTATGGTGGAGAGCTCTGACCAAACGTGGTCCACTGGAGAAGGAATGGCAAACCTCTTCAATATTCTTGCCTTGAGGACCCCATGAACAGTATGAAAAATGTAAAAGTAAACTGTAGAATGTATTTTGATAGCATTTACTATAAAATTATAATAATTATTGAAACCTCTCTCAAATAAAATAGCACTATCTTGTGAACAAAGCAAATCTAAAAATTTCCCCAATATATTTAAGCCAGAGTGTTACTTTAAAACATTTTTAGAGTCAGATGGAGCATAGAAAACTTACAGGAGGCCCAGAAAATGTACTGGAATGACTATCTGAGCCAAACTCTTATGAGATGTCCAAATGTTTCTTCTAATCCTTTATTTGAATGACTAATATTTATTTGCATTATAAGATAACTATAAAGGTTAAAATCCACATGATATAACTAAACTCAAACTTGTTCCCATGACCCTCAAGTCTTAAAAAAAAAAAAGGCAAAACTGAAGGGCTTCCCTTGTGGCTCAGTGGTAAAGAATCTGCCTGTCAATCCAGAAGACTCAAGTTTGATTCCTGGATTGGGAAGATCCCCTGAAGAAAGAAATGGCAACCCACTGCAGTATTCTTGCTTGGGAAATCCCATAGACAGAGGAGCCTGACAGGTTACAGTCTACTAGGTCGCAAAAGAGTCAGATGTGACTCAGTAGCTAAACAACACAAAGTAAGGCGAGGCAATCAATTTAAATATGTTGCAATATGTAGTAGATTATAATTTGAAAAACCCAATTTGTTCCATTAGAGTCATGACTTACGATAACACAACAAAATTTTCTTTTATCCTTATTGTGAAAGCACATGAACTGGAAAAAAAGACAAAATAGTAAATCGTGCTTTAAAAGTATAAGAGATTACACTGACTAAAAAAAAGAAAAAAGGCAATCATCAAGGCAGTGACTGAGAGTCTTGAATACAAAGATAAGTAAAGTGAAACTTGATGTAAACAGTGAGAAAACTACTCTCAGCCTAAGAGGGTTTACGTTTATGTATAATTAATTTCTCTACAAATTTTCTGATTCAGGAATGAGTTAGCAAAATTATTAGGATAGTGAGTCCAAAATCTGTTATAATAGTTAAAAGAACAGGCATAATAAATGACTAAATGACAGACTGTTCATGAGCTTAAGACCAAAAAGTTGGAATTTGTGCTTTATAAGAAAACAATAATTAAATCATTGGATCAGCTATACACAGAAATGAATGCTTCAAGTAAGAAAAAGGAAAAGAAAGCCTACTGAAGGTTTAGCTTTTAAACTGGAAAATGTTTAGTGAAGGTCTATGTTTGAATCTGCTGGTCATTTAGTGGCTTAAATTACTCCAACTCTGCTTGCAATTAACTTATAAAGGATTTACAAGCAAAAAGCATTTAAAGATGCTCACGTACTTATGAGTGTTTTGTAAGCAATCATTATTACTAACCAACAAAAAGACAGAGAGTTCTAGTCAAATTTACCAAGTGCTGCATAAACCCATTTAGTAAGCAACGCTATGGTTTACTATGGTTTGCCTTCATTTAAAAATTAGTTTTTTTTTTAATAAAAAATAAAAATTAGGTTGTAAAAGTGCAGATTGTAAATTCTTTTTCCAGGGCTGCCATACATAAAGTACCATAAACTAGGTGGCTTAGTACAGAAAAGATGTATTGTCACAATACTGGAGGCTAGCAACTCAAAATCACAGAATTGGCAGGGTTATGCTCATGGCATCTGGTCCCAACACTTCATGGGAAATAGATGAGGAAACAGTGAAAACAGTGTCAGACTTTATTTTTTGGGGGGCTCCAAAATCACTGCGGATGGTGACTGCAGCCATGAAATTAAAAGACGCTTACTCCTTGGAAGGAAAGTTATGACCAACCTAGACAGCATATTCAAAAGCAGAGACATTACTTTGCCAACAAAGGTCCGTCTAGTCAAGGTTATGGTTTTTCCAGTGGTCATGTATGGATGTGAGAGTTGGACTGTGAAGAAAGCTGAGCACCAAAGAATTGATGTTTTTGAACTGTGGTGTTGGAGAAGACTCCTGAGAGTCCCTTGGACTGCAAGAGATCCAACCAGTCCATTCTGAAGGAGATCAGTCCTGGGTGTTCTTTGGAAGGACTGATGCTGAAGATGAAACTCCAATACTTTTGCCACCTCATGAGAAGAGTTGACTCATTGGAAAAGACTCTGATGCTAGGAGGGATTTGGGGCAGGAGGAGAAGGGGACGACAGAGGATGAGACAGCTGGATGGCATCACCGACACGACAGATGTGAGTTTGAGTGAATTCTAGGACTTGGTGATGGATAGGGAGGCCTGGCGTGTTGCAATTCATGGGGTCTCAAAGAGTCGGACACGACTGAGCAACTGAACTGAACTGAACTGAGCTGATGCTCCCTCTAAGCCTCTAGAGAGGATCTGTTCTTGCCTCTTCCAGCTTCTGGTAGCCCCAGATGTTCCTTGGCAGATAATTCCAGTCTCTGCCTCTGTCTTCACGTGGCCATCTCTTTACAAGAACATGAGTCATACTGGCCCAGGGCTCTACCCTACCCCCATTTGACCACATCTTAACCAATTACATCTGAAACATTTCATCTCCCAATAAAGTCACATTTGGAGGTAGTAGGGGTTAGGATATCAGCATTTTAAAAAAACACAATTCAATCCATAATAATCTATAACTAGTGTTTGGCTTACGTCATTTGTCTACAAAAAAGGAGAAAAAAAGTTTAGAGTATATAAACCAGAAAAATGTGAGAGCAAGTTTCTCCATTATTGGCTCTAAAGATTTATAGATTGACATTCCAGTTTCTATTTCCAGAGTAAACCATATTACAAGTGTTAACTGATTTCCTGTTAAGTCCTTACAGGTTTCTCTTCCCAGATTCTCCCTCCTACACCTGGATCTCCCCACCAACCACTCCTCATTCCTTCACTGCATTCCTGAAATGTTCCTTTCTCTTCATCATCACATCCCTTCTGTCCTTTTGGGATCAGCAGTGCTCTCCTTCTGGAAGGCTGCCCTGACCAGGGACTGTACACATGGTGACTTACGTTCTTCCAAACCTGACTCACGGTCTTATGTCTAATTACTCAACTGGTTACCATCTTACAAATATTTTTCAAACTGTACTTATGTAGTTAAAACAAAAAAGGAATACATTACACTCTCCAAAGTTGATAAAAGAAAAAAAAAAACAACAAGTTGTCCTCTCATTGTGAGAGATGGACCATAAAGAAGACTGAGCACCAAAGAATTGATGCTTTCAAACTGTGGTACTAGAGAAGACTGTGGAAAGTCCCTTGGACAGCAAGGAGATCAAACCAGTCAATCTTGAACGTTCATTGGAAGGACAATTGCTAAAGCTGAAGTTCCAATACTTTGGCCACCTGATGGGAAGAACCAACTCATTGGAAAAGACCTCAGTGCTGGGAAAGATTGAGGGCAAGAGAAGGGAATGCCAGAGGATGAGATGGTTGGATGGCACTGCTGACTCAATGGACATGAGTTTGAGCAAACTCGGGGAGATAGTGAAGGACAGGGAAGCCTGGCATGCTGCAGTTCATGGGAGCACATGACTGAGCGACTGAACAACTCAACCCTGAACCCCACATTCACTACCCCTCCACACATCACTTTCGTCTATTCCGCAAAACGAAGGCTTGGACTAGACGATCTCCAAGGTCTCTCTCAATCTGAAAACACTAAGGTCCTAACACAGAAGATATTATGAGGGAGGGATAACACATTGTGGTAGTTGATATACTCTAAAATGAAACAGAATCTGATTTAGGACCTCAGTTCCACCTCTTTCTATACTTGTTTCTGAAAAAATGTTTTTTCTAGCTGCAGCATAGGGCATGTGGAATTTCGTTTCCCAACCAGGGATCAAATCCATGCCCCTGCAAAGGAAATGCAGAGTCTAAACCACTAAACCACCAGAAAAGTCCCCTCTCATTTCCTATTTGCACCTTACTCCAGCCACTGTTCTAGGCCCTGACAATGCAGCAGCAAATTAGACTGTTAAGGTCACTGTCATAGTGGTGATTACATTCTTGTAGGAGAGACAAAGAATCTAAAAACAATATAAATGTATGAGTAAATAATAGACCTTGAATAGTGATAATTATCATGGAGAAAAGTAAAGCAAGGAAAGAGATTAATGAGTGAGGAAGCTGTAAAAGGCGTTTTGAATAGCGTGTGGGGACATGTTCTCTGGGAAGTACTATTTGAGAGAGTGAAAAGGTTTGAAGAGCATCCTCGAGGGAAGCAGCAGCATGAGTAAATATCCAGAGGAGGAAGGCAGATGGTCAGGCACAGGTCTGCTACTTACTTGTTTCATTTTATTTTAGAGATAGTATAAATAAAATGGACTGGAATGGTGAATTTAACTTAGATGACCATTATTTCTACTACTGTGGGCAAGAATCCCTTAGAAGAAATAGAGTAGTCCTCATAGTCAACAAAAGAGTCCAAAATGCAGTACTTGGATGCAATGTCAAAAACAACAGAATGATCTCTGTTGGTTTCCAAAGCAAACCATTCAATATCACGGTAATCCAAGTCTATGCCCTGACAAGTAATGCTGAAGAAGCTGAACGGTTCTATGAAGATCTACAAGCCCTTCTAGAATTAACACCCAAAAAAGATGTCCTTTCATTATAGGGGACTGGAAAGCAAAAGGAAGAAGTGAAGAAACACCTGGAGTAAAAGGCAAACTTGGCTTTGGAGTACAGAATGAAGCAAGACAAAGGCTAATAGCGTTTTGCCAAGAGACTGGTCATAGCAAACACCCTCTTCCAACAAAACAAGAGAAGATTCTACACATGGACACTATTAGATGATCAACACTGAAATCAGATTGATTATATTTTTTGAAGCCAAAGAAGGAGAAGCTCTATACAGTCAGTAAAAACAAGACCGGGAGCTGACTGTGGCTCAGATCATGAATTTCTTATTGCCAAATTCAGACTTAAATTGAAGAAAGTAGAGAAAGTCACTAGATCATTCAGGTATGACCTAAATAAAATCCCTTATGATTATACAGTGGAAGTGAGAAATAGATTTAAGGGACTAGATCTCATAGAGTGCCTGATGAACTATTGATGGAGATTTGTCACATTGTACAAGGACAGGGATCAAGATCATCCCCAAGAAAAAGGAGTGCAAAAAAGCAAAATGGCTGTCTGAGGAGGCCTTAAAAATAGCTGTGAAAAGAAGAGAAGTGAAAAGCAAAGGAGAAAAGGACAGATATACCCATTTGAATGCAGAGTTTAGAAAGTAGAGAAAGTCACTAGATCATTCAGGTATGACCTAAATAAAATCCCTTATGATTATACAGTGGAAGTGAGAAATAGATTTAAGGGACTAGATCTCATAGAGTGCCTGATGAACTATTGATGGAGATTTGTCACATTGTACAAGAGACAGGGATCAAGATCATCCCCAAGAAAAAGGAGTGCAAAAAAGCAAAATGGCTGTCTGAGGAGGCCTTAAAAATAGCTGTGAAAAGAAGAGAAGTGAAAAGCAAAGGAGAAAAGGACAGATATACCCATTTGAATGCAGAGTTCCAAAGAATAGCAAGAAGAGTAAGAAAGCCTTCCTCAGTGATCAGTGCAAAGAAATAGAGGGAAAAAACAGAATGGGAAAGAGTAGAGATCTCTTCAAGAAAATTAGAGATACCAAGGGAACATTTCATGCAATAAAGGACAGAAATGGTATGGACCTAATAGAAGCAGAAGATATTAAGAAGAGGTAAAGGATACACAGAAGAACTGTACAAAAAATATCTTCACAACCCAGATAATCACGATGGTGTGATCACTCACCTGGAGCCAGACATCCTGGAACGTGAAGTCAAGTGGGCCTTAGGAAGCCTCAGAGTCAGACACGACTGAAACAACTTAGCATGCACACACACACAACAAGAACAATAGTTAAGAGTAAGAAACCTATTAGGCATCCAGATGAGGATTTTAGGGAATGACTGGATATAGGAGGGTCTTGACAGTGACTTAAAAAAAAATTCTTCAGCCTACAAATCACTCATCAATATATTTGGAGCCATTTGGTACATGAAGCAACCTAGGGAGGGAGCAAATACAGAGGAGAAATGAGGCCAAAGGCTAAATCTGGAATCCTCCCATAATTAGAAGCTAGGAGGAAAAGAAGGACAAACAAAGATAAGAAATAGCTGCCTATAAAATAAGAGCAACAACTGGAGAATGTAGCATTCCAAAGCCACCTACAAGTTACAGCCTCTAGGGTTTGGGCTTTGGTTTCCTCATCTGTAAAACAGTACTTACCTATAAGAACTTGGTGGGGAATGAATGAAACTATAATGTCAAGTACTTACCAGAAAACCTAGCCATGATAAATATTCAATAGACTCTAGCAGTTGGCAAAATTTAGAATGTTGTTTATACACATGACTGGGAAAGACTAGAGATCTCTTCAAGAAAATCTGAGATGTCAAGGGAACATTGCATGCAAAGATGGGCTCAATAAAGGACAGAAATGGCAGGGACCTAACAGAAGCAGAGATATTAAGAAGAGGTGGCAAGAATACACAGAACTGTACAAAAAAGATCTTCATGACCAAGATAATCATGATGGTGTGATCGCTCACCTAGAGCCAGACATCCTGGAATGTGAAGTCAAATGGGCCTTAGAAAGCATCACTATGAACAAAGCTAGTGGAGGTGATGGAATTCCAGTTGACCTATTTTAAATCCTGAAAGATGATGGTGTGAAAGTGCTGCACTCAATATGTCAGCAAATATGGAAAACTCAGCAGTGGCCACAAGACTGGAAAAGGTCAGTTTTCATTCCAATTCCAAAGAAAGGCAATGCCAAAGAATGCTCAAACTACTGCACAATTACACTCATCTCACACGCTAGTAAAGTAATGCTCAAAATTCTCCAAGCCAGGCTTCAACAATATGTGAACTGTGAACTTCCAGATGTTCAAGCTGGTTTTAAAAAAGGCAGAGGAACCAGAGATCAAATTGCCAACATCCGCTGGATCATCGAAAAAGCAAGAGAGTTCCAGAAAAACATCTGTTTCTGCTTTATTGCCTATGCCAAAGCCTTTGACTGTGTGGATCACAGTAAACTGTGGAAAATTCTGAAAGAGATGGGAATACCAGACCACCTGACCTGCCTTTTGAGAAACCTATATGTGATGTTCAAGCTGGTTTTAGAAAAGGCAGAGGAACCAGAGATCAAATTGCCAACATCCTCTGGATCATAGAAACAGCAAGTGAGTTCCAGAAAAACATCTATTTCTGCTTGTTTGACTATGCCAAAGCCTTTGACTGTGTGGATCACAGTAAACTGTGGAAAATTCTGAAAGAGATGGGAATACCAGACCACCTGACCTGCCTTTTGAGAAACCTGTATGCAGGTCAGGAAGCAACAGTTAGAATTGGACATGGAACAACAGACTGGTTCCAAATAGGAAAAGGAGTACGTCAAGGCTGTATATTGTCATCCTGCTTATTTAACTTCTATGCAGAGTACATCATGAGAAACACTGGGCTGGAAGAAGCATAAGCTGGAATCAAGATTGCCAGGAGAAATAGCAATAACCTCAGATATGCAGATGACACCACCCTTATGGCAGAAAGTGAAGAAGAACTAAAGAGGCTAAAAAGTGGCTGACTTTATTTTTCTGGACTCTAAAAGCACTGCAGATGGTGATTGCAGCCATGAAATTAAAAGATGCTTACTCCTTGGAAGGACCAACCTAGATAGCATATTAAAAAGTAGAGACATTACTTTGCCAAGAAAGGTCCATCTAGTCAAGGCTATGGTTTTTCCAGTGGTCATGTATGGATGTGAGAGTTGGACTATAAAGAAGCTGAGCACTAAAGAATTGATGCTTTTGAACTGTGGTATTGGAGAAAACTCTTGAGAGTCCCTTGGACTGCAAGGAAATCCAACCAGTCCATCCTAAAGGAGATCAGTCCTGGGTGTTCATTGGAAGGACTGATGTTGAAGCTGAACCTCCAATACCTTGGCCACATGATGCGAAGAGCTGACTCATTATAAAAGACCCTGATGCTGAGAAAGATTGAGGGCAGGAGGAGAAGGGGACGACAGAGGATGAGATGGTTTGATGGCATCATGGACTTGATGGACATGGGTTTGGGTGGACTCTGGGAGTTGGTGATGGACAGGGAGGCCTGGCATGCTGCGGTTCCTGGGGGTGCAAAGAGTCAGACACGGCTGTATGACTGAATTGAACTGAACTGATTGGGCTATTTTCATACTGGAGTTTAATAAAAATGAACGTGTTCATTTATGAATATCTGAAGCCACAAAGTGGCAAGAGAAGGATTCACAGAAAATAACAGAAAATCAACAGGTAATTGACCTTCATTTTGGAGTAATGTGTGTGTGTGTGCGTGCACATGTGCACTTATTCAAATGACATCATAACTAGGTATATGTTATTTTCTAGACCATCTTAGAAGTTTCCTAAAAGGAGAGTTTGTGTGTGAAGGTTGGAGGGAGAACAGAATAAAAAGAGTATTTATGAGTGCTTACTATGTGTCATGTACTACAATAGATTATTCGAATTTACTTCATAGACATAAACTTCAGAAAACATGACATAATATTAATATGTTTAATTTACTAAAAGGTGTTCTAAAAAATTTAAAATTTGCATAAAAGCAATAATCAATCAGAGATGCTAAAATTACCTATCAGTTTATTTTCTTCTCTTGACTTAAAAATTATTAATTATAAAAGCTACTATTTATTGACTATCTACTATGCTCAAGGAACTGGAGCTCATAATTTACACTTATTGTTTCCTTTTCAAAATAGTCCCACAGAAAGATAGGTGTTATTATCACCATTTTATAGAATGTATACTTGAGGGAATTCTCTAGCAGTCTAGCGGTTAGGACTCAGTCCTTTCACTGCTGAGGGTCCAGGTTCAATCCCTGGTCAGGGAACTAAGATCCTATAAGCTATGCAGCATGGGGAAAAAATTTAAAAAAATAGAAAAAAATTAAAAATAAAGAAAAGAAGATATGTCAATACTTGAGACCCAATGGGTTTATGTAAGTTGTTTAAAAAATATAGTTAATAAGTCACAAAACAAGACCATGGACTCTGGTTTTTCTTTTTTTTAAAAAAAAAGCCTCATTGCATTCACTATACTGGACTATCATCATGATATTTTGATAATTATTCTTCATGTTCAACCTTCCAAATGTTTTCACTTTCATTTATAAAGAAGTATTTTTTGCTTAAACAGTTCATTTCAAAATATATTAGAACAAGAAAGGACACATCCAGTTCTATGTTACTTTACACACTTATAAGATTTACAAGTCCCTTATAAAATGTAAGCCAAGATCAAAACAAGCAAAACTCCAGAATTTCTAAGTCTAAAGCTTAATAGGGAACAACTTGCTTCTAATGCTATCAATGTACAGTATGGGTGCAGGCAGTGTCAGCCAAACAAATAGTGTGTGGAATCAGTCAGGCTGTATGCCAGGCAACAAAGGAAATGAGTCTATTCTGTTGTGGACTGAATGTCTGTGTTCCCCCTAAAGTTCACATTCTGAAGCCCTAGCTCTCAATGTGATGGTATTGGAGCAGGGGCCTTTTATACATGATTAAATTTAGATCAGGTCGTGAAGGTGGTGGTATATTCATGGTGGGTTCAGTGAGTGAGTGGGTGAAGTCACTCAGTTGTGTCTGACTCTTTCCGACCCCATGGACTGTAGCTCACCAGGCTCCTCCCTCCATGGGATTCTCCAGGCAAGAATACTGGAGTGGGTTGCCATTTCCTTCTTCAGGGGATCTTCCCAATCCAGGGATTGAACCCAGGTCTCCCACATTGTGGGCAGACGTTTTAACCTCTGAGCCACCAGGGAGGCCGTGCCTGCATAAAAATAATGAGAGACAGAGCTCTCGCTTCCTTCATGCACACACATCAAGCATTGGCCATGTGAGCAAACACAGAGAGTGAAGGACTACAGGCCAGGAAGAAGGCCTTTACTAAGAACGGAATATTTGAGTACCTTAATTTGAGACTTCTTAGCCTAAAGAACTGTGATAAACATCTGTTATTAAAAATGACCCAGTGTACAGTATTTTGTTATAGCATCCCAAGCTGACTAATACACTCGGTGACATAGCTAACATAGAGCTGGAATTATATGTGATTCAGGACATTCAGAATTAGTCTAGCTGGTCTTTCAAAGAACATAAAGAGTGTATCGTTAGATTTTACAATTGCTACAGATCTCACTGAATATTCATGGTCATGTAGAGAATGAAATGAAAACAAAGAAATCAAGCAAAAGATGACAGCAATTGCTACCGGATAACTTAGCATTTAGGAATATATCAATTTTTTCAGTATTTCTAATGGTTCCTCCTAATTATGTTTGAATTTGACTGAATAGTTCATATTTATACAACCTTTCTCCAACTTTCAGCTGGAAATACGTACTTCCCCTTTGGAATGATCCTATGCACGTGTGCTCCAGTATGCAGCATAGGCTGCACAGTTTTGTTTTGAGTAAAGTATCTGCTGAAATGTCTGCTGAGGGAGGGAGTGGGAAGGGGACTATATAGGGAAAAGCTTTCAATAAAAAATGAGCTGGAGAAAAGAAACAAATGGAGATTAATGTTCTACCCTTGTTCAACTTTGCACTACCTAATGTTCATAATTTATTTATTGTTCATAGGAATTTATTAATAATGTTACTTCACTTTAAAAAAACTTTCTTAATTAGTGTAGGCATGCTTTATTATCTAGTTCATGTTCATATAAAGTGTATGAAGGAAGGTTTCTTTTCACAATAAGTTTTCAGCTAAAATATTCTTTACTAAGAATCCTCTTGAGCCTACTGAATCCATCACTGGTGATATAGAAACAGGAAGGCAGGGCTATCGGCAATGTCTCTGCTTCATTAGAAACTGTGGCTTTCTCTGTAAAATGCTAAAATCAGTCTGTCACAATTTCAAGCAAAGTCGCAATGAATCTATACTCAAACAGTAGAGTTAATGAATAACTGAAGTGTTCAGGTTTAGATTCTGCTTCTTTCATTCAGCAAGCCTGGACTCCAGTGGGTCAGGCACTGTTTCGGGGACAGAGAAATAAGGTACACACCTGCTGCCCTTAGGAATCACTTTCTTGTGTGACAGAAAAATCCATCAGCAATGGGCTATCGGCAATGTCTCTGCTTCATTAGAAACTGTGGCTTTCTCTGTAAAATGCTAAAATCAGTCTGTCACAATTTCAAGCAAAGTCGCAATGAATCTATACTCAAACAGTAGAGTTAATGAATAACTGAAGTGTTCAGGTTTAGATTCTGCTTCTTTCATTCAGCAAGCCTGGACTCCAGTGGGTCAGGCACTGTTTCGGGGACAGAGAAATAAGGTACACACCTGCTGCCCTTAGGAATCACTTTCTTGTGTGACAGAAAAATCCATCAGCAACTCACTGTACATCAGAGTCCTAACTGCTATAGCTTACTTCTAGGCAAATTGCAATGTATACACAGAGGAGATACATTAGTCTGCTTGGGTTGCCATAATGGAATGCATGGTTTAACAAACATAAATGCATTTCTCATCATTCTAGAACCTGAGAAGCCATGATCAAAGTGCCAGAAGATTAAGGCTTGCAGAGGTCCACCTTCTCACGGGATCCTCACATGATGGAGTAAGAGACAAGTTCTCTGGTGTCTTGTTATAAGGGCACAAATCCCATCATGGGGCCCCATCCTCATGACCTCATCTTACCCTTTTTACCTCCAAAGTCCCATCTTAAAATACTGTCACATTGGGGGTTACAACTTCAACATATGAATTTTAGGGAACACAACATTCAGTCCATAACAGGAGGGATGTGTTAACTCTGCCTACGGTTATGGAGTAGGGCACTGCAGAAGAATTGACCCCTGAGGTCTCAGAACAGGCGGTCGCCAGTGAAGAGACAGTGAAGGCATACTTTGCAGAAAGAATAGCAGGGGTAATAAACACAAGGGGAAGAATGAAAGGTGATCGCTGCATCATAGATAGAAAACAGTGAATGAGGCAGAAAAGTAGTTTGAGGCCAGATTATAGAAAGGCTGGAGCATGACTCTGAGAAGCTTAAAATTTCTTTGTATGGGTAGCAGGAAGCTGATGAAATTGTGTGTGTCTTATTAACAAAGTTTGTTTGGACTAAAGTACTACAACTAAATTTAATATTTAAAGTTGACTTTTTAATAAGTTTTATGGTGAAAAACATCAAACTTAGAGAAAACAAGAATAGCACAAAGAACTGTATAGTCTTTACACAGATTTACCAATTATTACTATTTGGCCACATATACCTTATTCTCTTTCCTTCTCTGTCTCCATATATATATGTGTGTGTGTGTGTGTGTGTGTGTGTGTGTGTGT